>BQNB010018852.1:37668-60759 GCA_026074375.1 Tanacetum coccineum | reverse complement strand
CGCAACCCAAACGCACCCTAGGTGCTGATACGAAAACCAAACACACCCTTGGCTGTGAAACTGCCAAAACCAAACACTACCCTAATCTGGTGAGCGAACCAAACGCACCCTTATGGTGTAACACTAAACCGAACGCACACCAAACACAGCCTCTTGCTGCTGACCCGGACCCCAAACGCGCCCTTATTGTTAATAACCAAACCCACCCGCACCCTTTTCTTTATAACCCAAACCAACGCACTCTGGTTGGTTTTTCTGCCAAGCCAAACGCACCCTAATCGGAGCCGAAACAAACCAAACGCACCCTTGGTGCGGTGTACAGTGAACCCGACGCTCCCTTGGTAGTGCGACGGTGGTGGAGGCAGCCAGAGCAGAGAGGGGGTGGGCGGCGATTGGGGATAGTGACACATGGACTCGGGTTAGATCGGGTGATGGGGGATCTTTTTTTTGGGTTTGGCCAGGAAAACTCGCGGAAAAGTTTTTCTGGCTGGCGGCCGGTGGTTGGCCGGCCTGGCAGTGGTGGCCGGCGGTGGGTGATGGCAGCGATGGGGAGGAGGGAGTAGGAAAGAAGGAGGGGTGTGTGTGTTTTAGTTTATAAATGAAATGAAAAATGATATCATGTTTTATATTTATATATATTGATAAAAGTTATAAATAAATTAAATATATAAACTTTATGTATATATTAAGGGAAGTGACAAGTTCAAATAGTTTAGGGTTAAATGTGTAAATTTTTATTATAGTTTTGATACGTATCGGTTCGGGACTCGTTTGAATGACTTAACGGATGATTCAACACACGAAACTTGCGCCATTGTTTTCCAAATCATTTTTCTGATAAAAATGAGTATTTACTTGATAATATTTCATGAATATTTTTATAACATTTATAAAAATATTTGTTATTCATTCTGTGACTTGGTTAACAATAAAAAGAAACTTTAACTCGGATATTCGTGTTATCAACAACGCTTAAATAAGTAAAATATTAAATAATTTTATTTAATATTTTTATTAAATAAATAGTGATAAACAAAAATAAATTTAATTATTTTTGTGTGTCGGTACCCGTTGTGTGCAGTTTTCAAAACTTTGCGAGGCTGTTTTAGCCCTCTTCAGCTTGTTTTCAAGTCTCAGGTAAAACTAAAAAGTTGTCTGAAATATCGTTTTACATCAAATTGCTTTAGGGTCCGAATCGTGAAAACGTGATTTAGTGGTTCGTTTTTGATAAATCAACTATTAATTAATATATATCTTTTTCGTTTTCAAGCCAAATAAGTTAAAAATAACTTCCACTTGGGAAATACAATAATAAATATGATTTATTATTTGAAATATGTTACGAAAATTTTACCGGTCACGCGGTAATTGTTTTTACGAGACAATAAAAGACCAAAAGTCAAAAAGTCAAGTCAGACTTGAAAAGTCAAAGGATATAATCGTCATTCAAAATTTTGAAAATTCTCGGATGTTACATGGTGTGCTTAGATTTTGTGTTTACTTATTTGGTTCGTGAGTTTTTCTTCAAAAAAAAAACGCATCATTTTTATTTTATTTTTTCTTGTTTTCTAAGCTTAAATTACACACTAAAAGATCATTTACATATGTAGCTTTGATCTAGTATCTTTGGATATAGGTGTGTATGCTTAGATTCATAGAAAAATCTCTTAGTTTTGTGTCTTTTGTGTTCATTAGCTTTATAAAGGTCAAAATCTTGATTTTAAATTTTTCGGCTTAAAAACCTTAAAGTTATCATTTTTCTTGTCCCTATAGGCTTAGTAACACTTTTGGTACAAAAATTTACGGAAAACAATAATAAAAAAGTGTCTTTTGAGTTTTGAAAAAGTGGGTTTTCGTGCAAACCGATCTAGTCATCTCAGTGGAAACCGAACTAGTCACTTCCAGTGCAAACCGATCTAGTCATTTCAGTGGAAACCGAACTAGTCATCTCTAGTGCAAACCGAACTAGTCATCTCAGTTGGAACTGAACTAGTCATCTCTAGTGCAAACCGATCTAGTCATCTCAGTTGGAACCGAACTAGTCATCTCCAGTGCAAACCGATCTAGTCATCTCAGTTGGAACCGAACTAGTCATCTCCAGTGCAAACCGATCTAGTCAACTCAGTTGAAACCGAACTAGTCATTTTATTTAAGAACCAAACTAGTCATTTTCTTTGAGAACCGAACTAGTCAATTTTCTTTGAGAACCGAACTAGTTAATTTTTCTTTAAGAACAGAACTGGTCAATTTTCTTTGAGAACCGAACTAGTCAATTTCCTTTGAGAACCAAACTAGTCATTTTTCTTTGAGAACCGAACTAGTCATTTTCACAGTGTGATCCGAACTAGTCAAGTTTAATCGAAACCGAACAACTCTAATTTCAAAATTATACGGTTTATTTCTTTGACTTGTAAAATCCTGTGAACCATTAAATTGTTTTCCCGGTTTTGTCAAGAATTGTAAAATCCCGTGTAGTTTCAAGAATTAAGACCGAATAGAGCATTCTTTAGTTTCTATAATAATCATGATCCGGTTTTTTCACAAGTACAAGGAATACATGGAGTTGTGCCACGTATACCTCCCCATTGATAAAACCGTTCAGGAATGCACTTTTTACATCCATTTGGAATAGCTTAAAATTTAGAGCACAGTATAAGCGAATAGTATCCTAATATGACTCAAGTATAGCCAACTGGGAGCTTTAAGTTTCATCATAATCAGTATGCCCTCATTGTGATTCTAGCCTTGAGCAACTAACCTAGCCTTATTCCAGAAACATATCGTATCTCATCTAACTTATTTTCTAAAACATCCACTTAGTTCATATGATTGTCATATTCCTAGGTTGTGGAACTAACTCTTAAACGTCATTAGCAATGAATTGATTTAATTCTTCTTGCATAGCAACTATCCATCTTTCACATGCTAAGGCTTCATATACATTCTTAGGTTCTACAGTTGATATAAAACAAAAAGAAGTTACTTTGGTTTTGGCCTTGTGATCTAAGGGTTCTTTGGTTAAGGTTTCCTATGACATTTTCTAATAGATAGTTCCTAGATTCCTTAATATTGACTATTTCGTCCATTTCTAAAGTTTCATCCTCAATGTCATTTTCTAGGTTTTTCTTTTCGGTAACCTTAATTGCTTCTTCTTCATCTAAGTCATCACCCACCAAGGGTGATGTCTTAGAGGGTGGAGAGGAATTTTTCATACGAATGTCACGTTGAGGAGTGATTCTTTTGCTTCCTAGTATGTTTGTTAAGGATGATGTATGCTTTACTATTTTGCGAGTAACCTAAAAAGATACCTTCGTATGACTTTGGGTCAAACTTTGTAAGGTAGTCTGTGTTTAAGATGAAGCATTTGCTTCCAAATACTCTAAAGTAATCTAAGTAGGTTTCCTACTTTTTAAGAGTTCGTAAGGTGTTTTTCCTAAGACATCTCTAATTAGGATTCGGTTGAGAATATATGTTGAAGTGTCTATTGTGTTACACCAAAACTTTTGTGGTAACGATTGCTCAATCAACATAGTCCTACTCATTTCTTGAAGTGTCATATTCTTCCTTTCAACCACGCCATTTGATTGTGGAGTGCGTGGAGCTGAGAAGTTATGTGTAATTCCATTGGCATGATAAAACTCTCTAAATTGCACCTCATTATCAAATTCCCTACCATGGTCGGTTCTTATTGACACTATTGTACATCATAATTGGTTTTGAATTTTCTTACTAAATATTTCGAATTGATCGAAGGCTTCAGTTTTGCCCTTAAGGAATCTAGTCCAAGTATACCTATAAGAGTATCATCTACTATGACAAGGGGGTAGCGGTTCCTCTCCTCCGTAAGTCCGTATGGCGGATTGGACCTGAAGAGATCCGATATGAAGGATTCTAAGCATACTAGTCTTGAGACTATATTCTTTAGCCTTATGACAAGCGTGAGCTTGTTTTTCCAATATTGCAAGCATCGCGGAAGTTGTTGATCAAAACTTAACTTAGGAATGTTTTCTAACTAATTCCTTAGATGCTAACGATTGAATTATACGCATATTTGCGTGACCTAATCTTCTATGCCACAACGTGGAATTTTCATCAATCGTTGCTAGACAAATTTAGTCATTAGGCTTATTTCCTAATTTCATCACATATAAG
The DNA here is from genome assembly GCA_026074375.1 of Tanacetum coccineum. Taxonomy (NCBI): domain Eukaryota; kingdom Viridiplantae; phylum Streptophyta; class Magnoliopsida; order Asterales; family Asteraceae; genus Tanacetum; species Tanacetum coccineum. The sequence continues at coordinate 56,607 of BQNB010018852.1, read as the reverse complement.
TCCTTTCTTTCTTCTAATACCTCGTAACCCTATGACCTTACCATTCCGAAGTGATTTCACTATCATGTTCAGAGAAAGTTACTTTACACTTATTATCACATATTTGTCCAATACTTAACAAGTTAAATCTTAAATTATCTACATGTTCTACTTATCTATTTTGAGAGAGTCCATCAAATCAAACCTTTTGCTAATGATGTTAGCCGCGAAGTATTGCCTACCTCAAAAATAACATTAACTCTCCGTTGTATCCTTTAGCTTGAGAAGAGCTTTCTTTTACACCGCATGTGTTTGGGAGCATCCGCTATCCTTTATCCACTCATCGGGTTTCAAGTCGACTCCAAGGCATATCTATTTAATAAGACAACACCTCAAAACATATGGTCCCCCAATATCTCATGGGTATTTTTTTTTCTAAAGTTGTCATGCTAAACATCCCTTAGCTTTTAGATGCCAAAATTGGTTGGGATGTAAAATGGAAGATCAGCATTTCCCATGCATGTAACTGTTGACGTTGGAGAGTTGTTCCAAGGTTTACGGAAAGCCAACGAGGTGATTTTGGTCGATCCATGTTTCTTTTTGGTTGGCGGTGTTTTAAGAAACGACGATAATGATATATTTGTACTCTTCTTAGGTGGGGGAGATTTTGATCTAAAATTAGGTTTCGAAAATCCAACTCCGGGTTTTGACAACGGCTTATAAAATTGTTTAATTTCATTATCACTAGCAACGGGAACTTTGACATTGTTTACTATTATGTGTTTTGGTCTAGGACCCAAAATAGATTTTAAAAAAGACAAAAAAAACCCTTGTTCTCAGATCCTGCATAAGATGCTGGTTGGCGGTCCCATATTTGCTTTGGGGGTCCGCCAGCACCACTAAGGGGCCGCCCATATTTATGGGACCTTCATCAGAGAACGCTTTTTTCTGAGCTTTTACAAATTTTATTTCCTTAGTTCCACTAGATGATGCTTCAAATGAATTAAACCCTAAACCTTTTCATAGGAGGGTTTTTGATTATTTAACATTTCATTTAAGCAATGTGTGCTCTTTTCAAACTTATATGGTTTAAGAGCTTCCTCTTTAAGCTTTTCATTTTCAAGTTTAAGCACATGACATTTTACAGACTCGAGATCAACTCCTTTATTTTTCTCGAATGTAGACACTTTTTCTTTTAGAATACTAAGTTCTTTTTCTAAACTATTTCTAGTGGCTTTTAATCTTTTGTTTTTAGTGATTATCTTTAAACTCTTTTGCACGTTTATCATATTCAATATCTAATACTAAATCATCTATGACGAGTTTTCCATTACTAAAGTAAGAGGATTCGGAACATACCTTTCTGGCGCGGCCAAAAAAAAAAATGGGCAAAAAAACAAAAACAAAAAAAATTTAAATAAAAGAAAGAAAAAAAAATAAAAAAAGAAAAGAAAAAGCCCCATTAGAAAAAAAACAAAATGAAAAACGAAAAATAAAACATACAAACTTGACTTTGATGGCTTGAGCTAAGCGAGACATACTAGGGTTACAAACCTTGAAGCTATTCTTTCTCTAAAATATATCTAAATCTCTTAAGCATGAACTACCTCTTAAACCTTAGACTAGGATCTCCTTTTATACAAACAAGGAGTCCTTTACAAGATAAATGCCGAACTATTAGGAAGTTGTTACAATTCAAATACAAATATAACAGATATACATTCCTTATTTTTCTCTTTGCATCCTTATCTCCATGTCAGCAGCTTCGACCATCAGCAGTATTAATCTTTTTTCTAGCAGTATTATCTAACTCTGGCAGTACTAAGTTTGTACTGGCAGTACTAACTCCATTAGTACTGTTAGTTATACCTTGGCAGTATTAACTCTTGTGAAGATTTATTCCCAACAGTTTTCAGCCTGAGAGACTGGCACAGGTTTGATGGAGACAAATATCAATTCAATAGACAATAAACACAAAAGAAGAAAATTAGAAGATAGAAAAGCGGTACAAGCCAAATGATAGAAAACTGTATTAGCCATATTAAATCCGGTTCAATGTTGGTTTGTTTGTTTTAGTGCAATGATTTACTTATCTCGAAGCGGCATATCATTCTTAAGACTTAGGCGGGACATCATCCTAAGACCTAGACACGATTAATCCTGTCACAATTAATGCATCCGCATAAAGCATCCTTTAGTTTAATTATAATCTATCTTAGGGAATCAAAGCAGTGGTGATCCTGTTAAAACCTTAGCCCAACGGGACTTTACCCACTTATTGTTTGACGGTGTTTTATATACTGGTAGTCCACTATTCAAATCTTTATCGGTTAATTAAGAGCTTGATTGCTGAAACATAAACGGGTCACCTACCGGTCCAACTAAGCTCATAATTTAAAGACAAAGACAGAACGTTATTTGTGATCCTATTGGTCCAGTAATATAAAACACGATATGGAGAGCTATCCCGGTATCTAGATTACTTTTTAGGTATCACTAGACCCAATTGAATGATAGGTCGCATATTCAAACACATAAACAAGTATGAGGTGATAAACATAATTAAACAATCAATGATAAATTAAGAAATTGATTTTAAAACAAACCAAACATTGAACTTTCATTAAGATGGCTAATACCTGAGGGTATTAGCCCACAACCATTGTAATTATACAAGCGTAATCAAACAACTGAAAATCAAATGATTAAGAGAGTAAAAATTACACGATGTCTTCTATGGATTCGTGATCAATGCTTGACCTTGGTGGCTGATATTTTCTTCTAAAATTCGTCTTTAATGAGTATGGTTTAAGGAATATGATATTGCATACTGAAAACTCGTTTTTGAGTCTTCTATTTATATTGTCTGAAAAAGACTCCATACGTTGTATCTGCCAAGGTCGATACGGCGTATTGGGATGGATTTCTTGGAGTGCGCGCTACATTCATAATAAATCAGTTATATCATTCCCAATTTACATGATTTAATGTATCTTCGAATAGTTATCTTCATGGATACGGCGTATGTATACAAGAGGAATATGTCGTATTGGGAATTGGTCAAACGCGTTTTCTTGTGAATCAGGCGCTGATACGCCGTATCTCTTTTGTTGGATACGGCGTATTGGTCAGAAATCAGCAATCTTCAAATATCTTCGTTTTAGCTCCAATTTATGCGCCTTTTAGCTTGTCTTCACAAAACACTCCTGAGTTACTGCATTTATCAACTTTAAAGTAATTAAGTACTAAATTATGCAATAATTATATAAAAGTGGGCAAAACAGATGGGATAAATGATATAATAAAGTGACGTTATTTGATGTCATCAGTCAGCACCAGCAACAAGAGGAGTTAAGAAGCCACACAGATTCAAGCCAAGAACCGTTGCGTTACGAGAGATCCGTAAGTACCAAAAGAGTACTGAATTGCTTATCAGGAAGTTGCCTTTTTAGAGGCTTGTTAGAGAAATTGCTCAGGATTCGGCTGTTGCTGCACTTCAAGAGGCGAGTGAGGCGTATTTGGTGGGGGTTGTTTGAGGATACTAACTTGTGTGTGATTCAAGCTAAGAGGGTTACTATTATGCCCAAAGATATGCAGTTGGCTCGTCATATTCGTGGTGAAAGGGCTTTGGTTTTTAGTAGCTGTTGATGCTTCACTTCTTGTGAAATGATGTTTGACCAGTAGTTGTTTAGCGGTTTTATGTTTTAGATGTATTTTGCTGTTTTGGATTTTAATGTGTAGCTGTTTAGTTTCGGGAAATCAAAGTTCAATGAATCTACTTGAATTTGAAATCTATATTTCTGTTATTTTGGTTTTTTTGGATTTGCTGGTTATGCATTTGTGTTTTATTGAAGCATGAAGAACCTTAATTGGGGTGTCTGGGTAGGTTTAACGTTATAGTTTATGCATTCTCGTAAGTTCAAACACTTGTATGGACTTCTGTCCCTTGTCTTGGACCAGCAACTAAACTTTGATTTATTATGACCCCTTGAACCTTAACGTGGTGGATCGATATCTGAATTTAGAAGCAGTGTCTATCAAACTCACATTTGGTTTTGGCGGTGGTTGCGAATTGGCAAAAGTTGGATCCTGAACCATGTTTTCAGCAGTACTGACCCACTTGTTTATGGGCTATCTGTTTTAATCCGTCCACATTACTTGAAGATACTGGGTTGTTCACCACTAGTCTAACCATAATTTTAAGCTTGAAGACTTGACTAAGACGGGATTAAACTATTGGTGGAGAAAATTTGTTGCACGGATTTTGTGGCGTACCAGCAGTCCTTTGTTGCTACTACGATATAAACCTGTACATATAGACGACCCTGTGTCTTGAACCAATAATGATTTGGTTAGGTGGAGGAGACGAAAGCTTAGACAAACCATGTCTCAAATGAAGGGAAGGTGTTGAGATCTCAGCTAGCATAAACAAGCCTTCTAATGTATCAGTTAAACATAACATCGTGTAGTAAACAAATTGATGAGTCATTTTTTGTTGCATTTAGGCAAATGCGCCATACATATCGGGCCTTGAGTTTAACTAGTTGGTTATTCGTAATTGCACATCCGCTCTGCTTTCGATTTCTCAGTATGAATATGATGTAGATTATCTTGGGTGGTTTTGACAATTACTCTATCGAATAATGATAATTTTTGTAGTAGACCAATCTATCTACTGAATGTGTAAATTTGGTCTTATCTGAATATATCCGTTTACTTTGAAGTTAAAATAGTATATTATCTACTATAATGTTTTTGGTAGATCTTATAAATTTGAAGTATAACATGGTTTTGTTCAAATAATTTGTAAGGAAAGCTGATATATTACCAGAGAGAAGGGATATTATTGTTGGTTCAGATCAGCTTAAAAGTTGCTGAGGATAATAGTGACCACGGATTACAGACTCTTGGTAGTGGCAGGAGGTATGGAAGAAGGAGATTCTTGTTTTGGTTATTCTCATTTGCTGCAATGTGTTCCATATGTATTTCTGTTTACGGATTTAACATGTTCTTCCTTGGTAGTTCAATCTCGCATATCTTTTGTTAAAGCGAAGCAGCCAGGAATGCTCATTGTTGTAGTTAATAAGAATTGTGTCTTGTGACTGGGTAAATTTCAGGACATTTTTGCACTGCCGAGGAGTGAGGACTTATATTTGGAAGAAAATGTTTTGTGAAGTGGACTTGGAAAAGTTCCCTACAGTTCTTAGAAAACGTAACCATATAAACTGTCCACTGGTTAGTTAAATCATTCGAAGCAAGAATTAGGCCGAGTTGCTAACTATATCAGCGTATATATAGTGAATTACCCATCAAATGGTGTGGTCAATTATTAAATGGCCCAGTCACGTATTGACCAATTGTTTGATATGGTACACATTTATATAGTTTAAGACTTTAATCAAACACATTTGTATTGAGATAGTTGGTAACTATTATATCCGCGTGTCAAAGATAGTACTATTTGTGTTATCAAAGGGGGAGTATAATGAGATGTGAAATATGTGATACTTTTTTTTGAAAGGTAAACTCCTTCACACACTTATTATATACAACTTAACACGTGATAGCACAATACAATACTACAATAGAGAGTTGTATGTTGCGTTCGGGAATGATAGAGTTGAACTCGCAACCTCTTGGTTGATGAGTCATCCCTCACATACGGCATACCGTTAGGCCAAAGGCCCGTTGGTAATGAGATGTGATACCATCTGTGTTAAAATATAACTTGTCTTGGAAAACAAAACTATAAGGACTAATTTTGTCATTTATGTTTTTTGTGTTTCAGTTATAATAAGTTCTGGAGCTCTTTAAAAGGAGCAGGATTGTTGAGGGGCTAAAGTTGGAATCTTGGAAAGCTTGGAGCATATTTAAGTTGAAGAGCAGCTTCTTATACTTCACTTTTTTGATTATTTTTTCCTCTCTAAAAACTCTAATTCGTTATATTCTTTGTGATCATCTTGTTTTTTGAGTTGTAAGACTATTATCAATCTAGATAATAGGGCTATACCTGATTAGCAGTGGTAGTCTTTGTTTGATTGAGATCAGATTGTAAGATTTGTGTAGTTGATCTTCTTGAATTGAGATTTAAGAAGTTGTTATCAGTTTTAATAAGATTTTTTACATGGTATCAGAGCCAGGTTCATAAGATCTTATGCTCTGATTTGTTTTGGGAAATTAGGGTTTCTTAAAATTTTAGGGGTTTTAAATCGAATCGATTATTTTTCAATTAATATAGTTTTTAGTTAAGATCTGTGGTTTAATTCTTCAGATCTATTGAGAAATTGGTAAAACCCTAATTTTGAAAAATTAGGGTTTTGTGAATCTTTGATAAGATTGTTCATTGGTGATTAAGGAAGGTTAATTCCTAGTTGATTTGGGTGTTTTGGCAATTGGTTGTCTCTGCTTTGAGAAATTTAGGTTTTAAGGATCTTGATGATTTGGGTGTAGTTTGTTGCTGATTAATCTGCTATCCCTCTTGACTAAGTGAATCAAGAGGATTGTCGGTTTGGTATTAATTTCCGCTGCATATCATTAAAGCTCTATAACACCTCTTTTCCTTTCTCTTATTAGTTATAATTGTGTTTGTCTGCCCTTGATCTGCCACCTTGAGTGGTGTGAAAGCCTGAGAACTTCTTTCTTCTTTATCTTATTTGTTTTATATATCTTTTATTGTTTGTTTCATTATGTCTTTGCATGGTTATTTTGATCATGAGTATGAGGCTGATAATGATCAGCCTACTTTGATTAGTAAGCTTGATTTGAGTAGTTCTTTACATTTGCATCCTAATGATTCTGCTACTCTTACTGTTATTTCTGTGAAACTTAAGGGTACTGAGAACTATCAAGTGTGGTCTTGTGCCATGCTTTTTGCTTTAGAGGGAAAGAACAAAACTGGTTTTATTGATGGGTCTTGTAGAAGATCTAATACCGATGAGGTTTTGGGAAGGCAATGGGATAAAGTTAATGTTGTTGTATTGGGTTGGATTTTGAACTCTATCTCTGAGGAATTGTTTTTGGGTCAATTATCGTTTCTAAAAAGCTAAACATTTTACGAATGAATTATAAGAAACCTATGATAAAAGTAAAGGTTCTGTGACTTTTAAATACGGCCATCGAAGATACATTATTTGAGTCAAATTGTTCTCCTATGCTGACTATTATCAAAGGTTAAATGCTCCTGGAAACAGTTTTGATGCTCTTTTCAATTGCCATGAAGTAGACTGTCATGTGTTTAAGGATTTTTAAAAAACATAATCAATTAATGAAACTTATGCAGTTTTTGATGGGTCTTGATGATTGTCATAATGCCAAATAAGGAGTAATATTCTTTCTAGAGATGAATTACCTGATGTTAGGAGTGCTTATGCTATTATTTCTAGTAAGGAGTCTCATAGGGTTGATTTTAGTTCTGGTGTTGGAACTTCTTAGAGATCTCAGTCTTCTGTGTTTAGTTATAATGTGGGAAATATAGTAATGCTATAGGTCTCAACCTCTGTTAGCACCCTCCAGGCCTTTTTAATGTGTCTAGACTTGAATAGTGGAATAGGAGACCCAATGTGGGTCCCCATTTGTAGTGAGAATTATGGGTTTCAATGGTCATACTATGGATAGTGTGTTTTCACGTTAAGTTGGTTATCTCCTGATTTTGGAAAAAGGAATAATTCTTCTAACAGTAATCAGAATAATCAAAATTTTAATAGAAGATTTATAAGTAATAATAACTCTACTAGTTCTAGCTCCACCTTTTCTAATGAACATATTTATAAACTTCTTTCCTTAATAAAATAAATTTCTTTGGGTGATAAAGGCAAAAGGGTTCAAGCCAATATGACAGGTATTGTTTTCAATAACAACAAGTTCTTTAATAAAAACTTTAAGAAATTTTTTAATTCAAATATTAATACCAAGCCTACTCATGAGCAGACTGGTACTATTTTTGATTCAGTGCCAATTCAACCACAAACATACACTTTAAAAATTTAGGTTAATTCAATTGATAATTTCTTTATCTTGGAATCAAAGATCCTCATTCCCTAATGAACTTTATTTGTATTTTCCTAAAAACATGAATATTTTCATCATCAATATTTTCCTAAAAACATGCTAGAATCTTTAACTGTTTCTTTTATAAAAACAACACCAATGTTTCTCTTAATTCATCTTCTCTTTTTATGGTAACCATTGAATTAGTCAATCAATTTTTCTTAAAATCATGCTATATTCATTGCTTGAGTTATTACTGATTGGAATCATTGAATTTTTCCTAAAATCATGCTATAATCTTTGACTGTTTATCTTATATAAACGACATTACTGTTTCAACTTCAGCATCACAAAATTAAAAGAAACAAGAAAAGAATTTTACATTTATTTTTTGAACATTATATCAACCTTAAATTATGTAAACAATAGCCAACAATTATCAAGATGTCAATGATTCTTTCAATAATACCTTAAAACTTGCCGCCTAACGGGCGGGCCTTGAATCTAGTTTTAGTTTATAAAGATAAGTTTTTCTTTTAAAAAAAGGTTCGACCATGGTATAAAAATAATAATTTAGATTCATTTTTTTTCTTAAATCATACAAAAACGTTATGTTTAATTAGAGATCTGCAACTGTTGATGATTATCTTGTTGCAGATTTTAATAGCTTTTGTGAAACTTGAATTTTGTAAGTACGACTCATATGAGAAATTCAATTTTAGGTTAAAATCGATTTTTGTTTGTGTGGCTCTTTTCATTTGATATTAGATCTATCCAATGAGAAAAAAATTGTTGTGGAAATTCAAAATAAGTTTGTTGCAGGTACTTGCTTGTTCTTATGTGGGTTTTTCTTATTGATGAAGATGAGGTTGATATTGTAATTTACTTTTTATATATTGGAAGTCCTTTGGTACAAATCTTGCATACCAAACAGGATGCGCTATTTTAAAGACAATCATTTAATATCTACCAATGTTTGAAATCTTGTTGGTTTATAAATCCATGTATTACAAACACATGAACCAAACAGCCCCTAAGGGTTTTTGGTTGTCTTTGCTTTGCTACTATTCTTAACAATCATGACAAGTTTAGTAGAAGAGCTGAGAAATGCGTTTTGGTTGGATATTCTTCTTTTAAAAGGGGATATAAATTGTTTAGTCTTGAAAGGAAGTAGTTTATTTTTTCAAGAGATGTAAAAATTTTTGAAAAAGTTTTTCCTTTTAAATCTGAACATGATTCTGGGAAAAAAAACTAGTCAGGACTTGGATCATGTTAATTTTTTTAATGAAGTTGTTCATGAGGGTCCTGACACATCCTATGATGATAATAGCTTAAATGCTCATGATCATAGTGATGGTAGCTACTCCTCTTAACCTAGCAATCCAACAATTGACCATTATGAGAGTGATGTGGGGCATTCTCAGGGTTCCAATGGTTCTGCCAGTGAGAGTGAGAGGGCTGCAACCTCTGATCATAATACAACATTATCTGAGGATGATGTTGTTGTTGATGATACCACAGAACATGTTCATATTTTGAATAATCAGCCTTTGAGAAGGTCTGAAAGAGCTTCTGTTTTTCCTAATATATACAATGACTATGTTGTTGATTCTAAAGTAAAGTATGGACTTGAAAAATATGTTGGGTACTCAAATTTAACTTCTGAATTTTTTTGTTTTACTACTGAATTAAACAAAGCTTTTGAACCTAAAAATTATTGGGAATCTTGTAAGGATCAGCACTGGATTGAGGCAATGAATAAGGAAATGGATGCTCTTTATAGAAATGATACTTGGGAAATTTGTGACTTGCCTAAAGACAGAAAATCTATAGGTGGGAAATGGGTTTTCAAAATCAAGTATAAATCCAATGGTGAAATTGAAAGATACAAAGCTAGATATGTTGTGAAAGGGTATAATCAAAAAGAGGGTATTGACTTTGATGAGACTTTTTCACCTGTTGTGAAAATTGTTACTGTTAGATGTTTGATTAATATAGTTGTGTAGAATAACTCGAGTTTATTCCAGTTAGATATTAATAATGCTTTTTTGTATGGAGAGCTAGATGAAACTGTTTATATGGACTTACCTGAGGGGTTCTATAGTCCTGATGATAAAAGGGTTTGCAAATTGAAAAAATCTTTGTATGGGTTGAAACAGGCTCCTAGACAATGGAATGCCAAATTAACTCAAACTTTGGTTGAGTGTGGTTTTAAGCAAAGTAAGAGTGATTATTCTCTTTTCACTAAGTCTGGAAAAGGAAATTTTCTTGCTTTGCTTGTTTATGTTGATGATATTATTGTTACTGGGAATAATGTTGAAGAGATTGAGAAATTTAAGAGTTTTTGAGAACTAAATTCCAGATAAAAGACTTGGGTAAACTCAAGTATTTTTTGGGAATTGAGGTTCTTGAAACTGATCTTGGACTTTGTTTGTCTCAGAGAAAGTATTGCTTGGATTTGTTAAGTGAGTATGGTTTGTTAGCTTGTAAGCCTTCTGCTACTCCTCTAGAGCAGAATTTGGCTATATGCAATGAACCTACTGAGGTTGACAAGATTTTGGATAACATTACTCAATATCAAAGGCTTATTAGGAAACTTATTTACCTGACTCATACAAGACCTGATATTTCTTATTCAGTTTATTGTTTAAGTCAGTTTATGCATAAGCCTTTGAGATCTCATATTAGAATTGCTCTAAAAGTATTGAGATATTTGAAGAGTAATCCTGGAAAAGGTATTCATATAGTCAGGCAACCCAAAGCTTCTCTTGAAGCTTTTGTGGATGCTGACTGGGCTAAGTGCCTTGCTACAAGGAAATCAGTTACTGGGTTTTGTGTAAAGCTGAATGGCTCTTTGATCTCTTAGAAGAGTAAGAAACAACATACTCTTGCTAAGTCTTCTGCTGAAGCAGAGTACAAAGCAATGGCATCTGTTACTTCTAAAGTAACTTGGATTTTGAAGATCTTGAGAGATCTTGAGTGGGATAAAGTCTTGCATGTGAATTTGTATTGTGACAGTCAAGCTGCAATTAAAATTGCAGCTAATCATGTCTTCCATGAAAGAACAAAACATTTAGAAATTGACTTATATTTTGTGAGAGAAAAGATTTTATCTGGAGTAATTAAGACTCAAAAAATAAGCTCTGCAATTCAACCTGCAGATATTTTTACAAAGGTTCTTGACAAAAGTCAACATGAAAACTTGGTTTTAAAACTGGGAATGGTTGATGTTTTCCAGATTCAAGTTAAGGGGGGATGTTAAAATATAACTTGTCCTGAAAAACAAAACTATAAGGACTAATTTTGTCATTTCTGTTTTTTGTGTTTTAGTTATAATAAGTTCTAGAGCTCTTTGGAAGGAGCAGGATTGTTGAGGGGCTAAAGTTGGAATCTTGGAAATCTTGGAGCCTATTTAAGCTGAAGAGCAGCTTCTTATACTTCACTTTTTTGATTATTGTTTCCTCTCTAAAAACCCTAATTCGTTCTATTCTTTGTGATCATCTTGATCTCTTGTTTTCTGAGTTGTAAGACTATTATCAATCTAGATAATAGGGCTATACCTGATTAGCAGTGGTAGTCTTTGTTTGATTGAGATCAGATTGTAAGATTTGTGTTGTTGATCTTCTTGAATTGAGATTCAAGAAGTTGTTATCAGTTTTAATAAGATTTTTTACAATTTGTTACACTAGATATAAATAAGAGAGAACTAGAGGTGGCAAAATGGTTGGGTTGGGTTGGGTCGGGTCATGGGTCTTAGATGGGTTTGGGTCTAGATAGGTTTGGATCTAGATGAGTCTTTTAGGAGGATGGGTCTAGATGGATTTGGGTCTAGATGAGTTTGGGTCTAGATGGGTCTTAAGGAGAAGGTTTGGTTTTTTAACACTTTTTTTAATCATGAAATTCTTGTTAAGTAAGATAAATATTATTCAACATTATTTTTTTGAACGAAAACATGTATTTAACTATTTATATATAAAAACTCTACACTGTAACACAATGAAAACAAAATGCGTACATATATTTTTAATTTCTAGTTTCTTATGAAGAACAATATAATTTCTAGTTTCTTATCAAGAACAATATAATGCGTACATATATTTTTAATTTCTAGATGGGTTTGGGTCTAGATGGGTCGGGTCTAGATGGGTTGGTTCCGGGTCTAGATGGGTTTGGTACCTTAATTTTTTTAACGTTTGTTGTCCGTTTTTGACCGTTTTTGTGCGTTTTCGATCTATTTCGACCGTTTTCGACCGTTTTTGACCAATTTCGACCGTTTTTTATCGTTTTCGTGTGTTTTCAATATATTTCGAACGATTTCGACCGTTTTCGTTCGTTTACGACTGTTTTCCTCCGTTTTTGACTGTTTTCGACCGATTTTTACCGATCTCGGCTGTTTTCGACCGATTTTGACAGTTTTCGACCGATTTCGACTGATTTCGACCGTTTTTGACCGATTTCGACCCATTTCCACCGTTTTCTACCGATTTCGACCGTTTTGACCGATTTCGACTGTTTTTGTCCGTTTTCGTGCGTTTTCGACATTTTCGTTCGTTTTCCTACGTTTTCAAGCTTTTTTAAACGTTTTGAACGTTTTTATCCGTTTTTCAACGTTATGAAACGTTTTTGTACGTTTTCATCCATTTCCGTACGATTTGTTCGTTTACATACGTCTTTCTCCGTTTTCCTCCGTTTTTCTTTGTTTTCCTACGTTGCGTTCGTTTTCGTACATTTTGTACGATTTTATACGTCTTAATACGCTTTTATGCATTCTTATGAAAAGTACTAGAACATATAAAAACGGATAAACATTTGAAAACGTTCAAAAACGTATATAAGCGTACAAAAACGTACAAAACGGACGAAAACTATAAAAATCGTAAGAAAACGTACCAAAAGGTAAGAAAACGTAAGTAAATGGACAAAAACAGTCGAAGACGTACGAAAGGGTCAAAATCGGTTGAAAACGGTCGAAATCGGTTGAAATCGGTCAAAAACGGTTGAAATCAGTAAAAAACGGTCGAAATCGTTCAAACACGGTCGAAATCGATCGAAAACGCTCGAAATCGGCCAGAGTCGGTCGAAATAGATGGAAATTGGACAAAAACGGTCGAAATCGTTCGAAATCGGTCGAAAACCGTCAAAATCGGTGGAAATCGGTGTAAATCGGACGAAATCAGTCGAAAACGGACGAAAACGGTGGAAATCGGTCAAAATCGGACGAAAACGGTCGAAATCTTTCGAAAATGGTCAAAATCGGTGGAAAACGGTCAAAAACGGTCGAAAACATATAAAAACGTTAAAAATAGATGAAAATTGCTATACCCAACAAGACCCATCTATAAATATTAAGGGAACCCAGCTAGACCCGTCTCTTAAAAATATTTACCCAACTAGACCCCATCTATAATATTAAGGGAAAAATGCTAGACCCATGTAGACTCATCTATAAATTTAAAAGAGACTTATCTAAACTCATCCTTTAAAAATATTTAACCAATTAGACCCAAATTTAACCAATAGGTCTAAAATTGCCACCTCTAACAGAAACTAACTTACCATGTCGAGTTCAATCTAAACATTCTTTAACTTTTAACTTCTTAAAGCATGTTGCAAAGATTTAATATTATCAAAACTAGATAACAATTAGAAAATACTGAAGGCTGGCTATATGCCAAACAACCCAAAAATTTTCGGTTCGAACCATTTATTTGGTATCAGTTCCCCCGGGCCTATTTTCTATTTTTTTTTCATCTATTTTTTTGGTTGTTCCGTCAACACATGATATGTGATTTTTTTTTCAAAAATCAAAGACTAAATGTTTATTTAGTCCCTCCCAAACTCAAATCACCCGAGTTCTGTTTTTAAAGAAAGATTCGAGCTGTTTTGGGTTTGCTGGAACTAAAATGCATTTTGAAGTTGTTAAATGCATATATAAGTGCTTTTGGTTGCAACCTCCATCGATGCGGGATACATATTGATAACGTATAATAGGTATACCAAGCCTCCGGGCTTGGACCACACTATCACTTGGGCTCTTGGGCCCAACTTAGCAGTCATGGGCCGAAATTATAATCCCGCATTGATCACGACCCGGACATAACAAAACGGACGCGGACCTAACTATAGGATACTTCCGTCGACAAAAAGTACACGCGTCCATATACACAGTTATTACGGGACCTTGCCCGACAAGGGACCCACTCTGGCCACTACGAAATACTAGGAAACCCTAATACTAGACCCCTATAAATAGGGACCTAATACACAATGAACAGTGCGATTTTCTCACTCTATACTTTCATACTTTCTCTCTCTACATGTTTACTTACTTTCATGCCCGGAGTCTAACCGTGGGGTCCGCCCCCACGGTAAGGCTAACGGTTTTCGTTTGATTGTGCAAGAAATCGTCACTTCTCTTGCTCTAATACAAAACCCAACGCTCAAATCATCCGGTAGCCCAATCCAACACAGGATTTGAGCCCAGGTCTATACCCGACACTTATTTTGTATTAACAAATGCTTTTGACCATATATTTTATTCAAGTATTTTTTTTTCTGAACGAATTTTATTCAAGTATCACTTTCGCTTGGATGTAAGTCAATGATGCTTTTGTGTTAAAAATGATATCCAGGAACACTCAATAGCCAAACTCAGCTTTTTTATTAACAAGTAAAGTAGAATAGTCCCCAACTGGGTGCTATCCAAACATACATAAGAAAAGATAGTCCTCAAACGAGTGCTATCTGAAATACAATAATTAAACAACCTAAACTATGAATCAGAAATCAAACGATTACATTTTATTTGATAATGATAGAGTAGGGTTTGATATTGAGAGGAAAACGGTTGTGGATCTTGTGTGTCTTCTTCTAACCAAACCCTAGGAAGAGATAACGATATATAGCCAAAGATCTTTTTCCTTTTGTCACCTTTAGACCCTGAAAATAGAAGAGATGGGCAGATAAAGCCATAACGGCTATATAAAAGAAATAAACTTACCATAGAACCCCTTAAGGTTTATAAACCTGTCATGATAGAAAAAGGCACTTTTTAACACCCTCCCTCAAGTTTATAAACCAAAAAGGTTAAGAAGAGACAATTTTGAAAACAATTTTCCATGTTGCATAGATCCCAACCCTTTAGTTAAGATATCAACAATCTGATCTTCAGAGTCAACATGGACAGTTTTGATCAAACCAGATGCAACTTTTTCCCTTACCAAGTGAACATCAATGTCAAAGTGTTTTGTTTTTTCATGCATAACAGGGTTTGCAGCAATCAGAATAGCAGAACTATTATCACAAAACAAAAGTGCAGGAATGTGGCAAGAAAAATTCAAGTCTTTCAAAATTTTGGTGATCCACATCACCTCACAAACAGCAGAAGCCATAGACCTGTATTCTGCCTCAACAGAAGATCTTGAAAGAGTAGCTTGCTTTTTACTCTTCCAATAAACTAAGCAACCACTAATGAACACACAATACCCAGAGACAGATTTTCTAATCATTTTACACTTAGCCCAATCAGAGTCAGCATAGGTACATACAGACCTGGAATTGGTCTTAGAATATCTTATGCCAGCACCAGGGGCAGACTTAAGATATCTAAGAACCCTCAAGGCAGCCTCAAAGTGAGACTGAAGAGGAAAATGCATATGTTGGCTAAGGCAGTGAACATAATAGGCAATATCAGGTCTGGTATTACACAAATATATCAACTTTCCAACAATTTTTTGATAGCTAGTAATGTCCTTTAAAGGTTTGTCATTATCAGTTTCCTTGTTGGCAAGAATGCCATTTTCAGGCATAGGGGTAGCAACAGGTTTACAAGCAAGAAGACCATACTCATATAAAAGCTCAATACAATACTTTCTTTGGTTAAGACAAAGACCATTCTTTATCTTAACAACCTCAATTCCAAGAAAAAACTTAAGTTCTCCTAGATCCTTTATTTTGAACTTCTGATTCAAATAGGTTTTAAATTTAGTTATTTCATCATTGTTGTTGCCTGTGATAATGATGTCATCAACATAGACCAACAATGCTAAAAACATTCCATCTTTGTGTTTGGTAAAAAGAGAGTGATCATTTTTGCTTTGTAGAAAACCAACTTTAGATAAAGTTTCAACAAGTTTTTTGTTCCACTGCCTTGGGGCCTGTTTTAGACCATATAAAGATTTCACCAATTTGCAAACCCTTGTGTCATTTTTGTCAAAAAAACCAGGAGGAGGAATCATATAAACATCTTCATTAAGATCACCATATAAAAAAGCATTGTTCACATCTAATTGAGAGATATTCCAAGAATTTTGAACAGCCATATTAATAAAACATCTAACCGTGCTCATTTTCACAACAGGGCTAAAGATCTCATCATAATCAATCCCTTCTTTCTGCCCACAACCCTTGGCAACAAGCCTAGCTTTGTATCTTTCAACTTTACCATTAGATTTATACTTGATTTTAGACTTAATGGCTTTCCTATTTAAAGGTAATAAGATTCTCAGATGTTGTTAGATACAACAGCATTTCCCATTTCATTGTTCATAGCCTTGAACCCCAATTTTTATCTTGATAGCATCATTTGTAACAGGGTAGGTTCAACTTGTCCTTGTTCAAATTAGGATAAAGCAACTAGCATCAGCAGATAAAACTTAGTATGATTAGCATACCTATTAAGGCCATACTTAACTTTATTATCAAGCACAAAATCATTAAGTTTATCAGGCAATTTAGACATTCTACTAGACCTTCTAGTATTAACAAAAACAAGATTATCATCATCTGTCTTATTACTAGAATCATAGGTAGGAACATTTTAAACACTTGGAACATTACCCTCAGAGATAGGATTATCATCCATTGATGATGCAGTATGGACATCATCATCAAAAGACTGCTCCTTTGCAGTATCAGTTGACCAATGATCCACAATTACCTCTCCTGCATCATCAGATGGTCCCTCTCCATCATCATTGGGACTTGAGATTTTTTTTGCCCAGACTCAAATAGATCAAAAAAGTTTTTATTATTAACTTCATTATTAATGACATTTTCAAAAGATTTTTTATCAGAATTCATTTTATAAGGAAATATGGTCTCATAGAATTTGACATCTCTTGAAAAAATGTAACTTCTATTTTCCAAACTTAACAACTTATAAGCCTTTTTTGAACTGAAATAACCAATCAAAATACATTTCTCAGATTTAGAGGAAAACTTATCAGAATTGTTTAAAACACTAGAAAAACATAGGCAACCAAACATCTCAGGTGGGAAAGGGAAGGTTCTCTACCATAAAGCATACAAAAAGGAGATCTACCAGCAAGGACAGAAGATGGAAGCCTGTTGATTAAGTAGGTAGCAGTTAAAATGCAACCAGTCCAAAAACACAAAGGAATGTTTCCTTGAAATAACAAACTCCTAGCAACATTAAGAAGATGCATGTGCTTTCTCTCAGCAATGCCATTTTGCTGAGGGGTGTAGGCACAGGAGGTCTGATGGATGATACCCTTCTCCTTTAAAAAATTTTCCATTTTGTTGTTATGATACAGTACAATTTCAAGATCTTATAACTTAATGCTTTTAAGAAACTGTTTAGCCAATAGATTAACAAACTCTACAAAATAACCCAAACACTTTCATCCTTAGCATTTATCAATTTAAAACCCAGACAGCCCCTAGAGAAATCATCTACAATGGTTAAAAAAATACCTGTATCCTTCTCTGGAGGTAATCCTATAAGGACCCCACAAGTCAAGGTGAATGAGATCACCCAGACTTTCAGAAGTGTGATCACTAAAGGGGAAAGGTTCTCTAGTTTGTTTAGAGAAGTGACAGATGTCACAAGGATCATTATGATCAGGTTTGGTTATCTTTAAGCTAGATTTTAACACTTTTAAAACTTGATCAGAAGGGTGACCCAACCTCTTGTGTCAGACATATTCAGACACATAACAACACAGAATAGAGAAATTACTCTTAACTTTAGGCAACTTACAGTCAATGTCAAACACATATAAACCACCAGACTCACTAAAGTCCCCAGAACAGATCTTTTTTCAATTCCTGTAAACACCAATCATATTCATTAAAGCCAACATGCAATTTTCTTTCCTTAATCATTTTGTTAACATACAACAAGCTCACAGTGTATTCAGGTATAACTAACACATCAAACAATACCACAATATTAGTAAGTTTCAAATTACCAACATGATTAATCTTAGCAATGGTCCCATTTGGGTGACCAACATGTTTAATTCAGATATGTCAACAACATTAGTCGTATTTTTAGTAGAGTTAGTTATGTGTTGGTTTGCCCCTGAATCAATGATCCACCTAAGATGAAAGTTAACCCCATTAATTTTAACATTAGCATTAAAGAACTTATAAAAATGATTGTTAAAAAACACATTAGCATTAAAAAAGCTAAAGCTTATACCTGCCATATTAGCTTGGACACCAAAGTTTTCTTTTTCACCTATTAAACTCATTAGCTTTGCAATTTGGTCATTAGTGAAAGGTAAGGGGCCATTTTGGGTTTGAACCTCAACATTGTTGCTAGACCCACCCCTATTGTTGTTATTAGAAAAACCTCTTTTGTTGTTGTTTCCAAAATTTCCATTAGGGTTTTTCTTAAAACCAGGTGGATAACCAATTATCTCAAAACATCTGTCAATGGTGTGCCCTTTCATACCACAGTTTTAACAACTTAAAGAGTTATATTGAGTCCTGTTAGTCTCATTGGTATTTTGATTGTTATAATTGTTGTTGTTTCTGTTGTGGCCTTTAAAATTATCACCAGTTTTAGCAACAAAAGAGCTAACCTAGGGTTTAAGAACCCCAGATGTAGACCCAAGCCCCCTATGAGATTCTTCTCTAAAAACAATCACAAAGGCATCTTTAACATTAGGTAATTCATGTTGGGTCAACAAAGAACTCCTAGTAGGTTGATAAACATCATCCAAACCC
>BQNB010018852.1:0-36658 GCA_026074375.1 Tanacetum coccineum | reverse complement strand
ATCCAACGCTCAAATCATCTGGAAGCCCAACCCAACGCAGGATTTGAGCCCAGGTCTATACCCGACACTTATTTTGTATAACAAGTGGCGCCATCCGTGAGAGCCGAAACGCAACCACGTTTTCTAAAAAACTCATCATGAGCACTAATGAACAACAAACCTCATCAATTCCCACATCCGTTGTGCGGAACACCGGGGAAAAAAATGGTCCACAAAATCTCGAGGAACTTGCGTCCAATGAAGCTCTAAGAGAATTGTGCGACAAGAACTACCACCAACTTTTACCGCTTATTGCTGAAAAAATGCAAAAAGAAAAGGAGCGGCAAGATAAGCTCAAAGCGGTAAAGGCGCGCCTACTTTACGGCAATGAATCTGGGAGAAATTCAAGAAACCATGAAGAGTCACATTACTCCGAATCAAAAACGCCAACTGCCCAGACAGAGCCCAAAAGAAGGCATGGGCGCAAGTAGGGATGGCAACGGGTCGGGTTCGGGGCGGGTTTTAGTCTACCCGTACCCGCACCCATTTATAATATCCACATCCGTACCCGCCCCATTACCTATTGGGTACCCGGTTAGTATTATCCATCGGTTTTTCGAGTTTCTCCACGGGTATCGGGTATTCCCAATTGAATATGTTATGAACAAAATAACGGGTATCAAGATTACATCACATTAAAATCCATCAAAAAATAAAGCAAAATACCCTAATATATTCAAATTTTTTAAAAGTTAAAGAAAACTAATACCGTATCAGCCGATTTAGCGTTTTCGAATAATTCATGTATAACATTCAAATGTGTTAAATAATAGAAATAGTTATATAAAAATACAATGGAGGAAATTATATGTAATAATATATATACTTTAATTAATTATAATAACAATAAAGCGGGTACAAATTCGGGTAAACGAATATGGGTACGGGTACGGGTAATCGGGGCAGGTATTACTAGAACCCGTCACCGAACCCGTACCTGGCTAAAATAACTTATCAATACCCGAACCCGCATTCGAACCCGTCAACCCGCCCCTAAACCCGACCCGACCGGTTCGGGTTTCGGTTTTCCCCGTCGGTTTCGGGTGCTTTTGCCATCCCTAGGCATAGCAGTACAACCGGAGATCGTACAACTCTTAAATCATCGTAGCATTGACCATCGAATTTATTTATATCCAAATACAAAACCGGTGAATGCCTTATCGTTATCCCCATTATCAAAAAGGGGGAAATGGAGAAACTCGTAAATGAGATGTTAAGACAGGGAATTATACGGGTTAGTCAAAGTCGTTTCTCATCTCCAGTGTTATTAGTGAAAAAGAAGGACGAAAGTTATAGTTTTTGTATGGATTATCGGGCATTGAATGAGGTCACGATCAAAGATAAGTTTATGATTCCTACGACTGATGAGATGTTTAATGAGCTAGGGGGTGCCATTATTTTTACCAAACTTGATTTACGTGCGAGCTACCATCAAATACGGGTACAATGAGAGTGTTCCTCTTGCAGAAATTCCTTACCCACTTGGGTCGTCTAAGGTCGCGGCTGTGAAAGAGTCGTTAGTTGAGCGTGATGCCTTGTTACACCAACTTACACAAAATCTACTAGTCACTAAGCACCGCATGGAAAGGCAAGCTAATCGGAAAACGGCGGGATGTCGAGTTCAATATCGGGGACATGGTGCTTGTTAAACTACAACCGTATCGTCGGGTTACTTTGGCGAAGCGTTATTCCAACAAATTGGCTAAAAGGTATTATGGACCATTTAAGGTGTTGGAGTGTGTGGGAAAGGTGGCTTATCGACTTGCCCTACTGGATTCAAGTAAGATCCACCCGATATTGCATATGTCATTACTCAAACCATTTTCATGAACAGGTCAGGAACAGGTTGCGAATTTGATGGAGGATGAACATGAGGGGCAGCCCGTGGAGCAGCCATTAGCAATTTGTGATACCCGAATCGTTTTGCAGAAAGGCATACCGGTTCGGCAAGTGTTGGTGCAATGGAGTGGAAGACCACCTGACAAGGCAACGTGAGAATGGTTGTTAGAGTTCAAGATTGCTTACCCATCTTACCACCTTGAGGACAATGTGATTTTTGAAGGCGAGGGGAATGATACGTATGGGCCCGAGCCCATGGCCAAACTGCGACCCAAGAGGGTCACGTTCAAGCCCGTATGGCATAAAGATTATGTCTATTATTATTTAAGTGTCATTTTTTAAGAATGTCTTAATATTTATTTAAGAAAGTCAATCAACTCCGTGTTTATCTAGGAAAGTCAATAACTCCGTGTTTGACTAGAAAAGTCTTTGTGTTTATCTTGTATTCGGCTATAAATACCGAAAGGTTTTCATCAATGAAATATATGTTTTGTCAATAAATCTCTAATCTTCTCTTCTCTACTTTTTAAGAAGCTAGCACCCGCTAAAAGTGATACTCTATCCTAATACATTCCGTAAAGGTCGTATCATGTACTAAACATGGATTCTTTAATTATCTAGTCATAATTGTTTTTTGGATACCCGTTGTGAATCTCCTAGTAGTACGTAGTACATCTTAACTCATTGCAGTATGATTAAAGACATAGATAAATTTCTACCTCATGTCATTTTAGTCAATCAAAATGTTCAAAGATTGCATATGTTCTAACAAAAAGAGAACCAAAATGGTTTAAATAAATAAAAACACCTAAGAGATCAAAAAGTAAGGTTGCGTTTGGTATTCATATATGAATCATATGGTTATGAGTTTGATAGTTATATGGAATGAAAACATGTATTATTGTTTATAAACTTTTGTTTGATATATTTAGTGAATCACTATAGGTTTAAATGAAATATATTAGGAAAAAAAAATGGTAAAAATAAAAATCAATGTATGAGTTATTATTAATAAGTTGTGGTTGGAAAAGAAAAAAGAAAAAATGGTCTCACAAAGATTACCCCCAAAGAGACTTATCTACACAACTATGATTGTCTCGTTTTACTGTTTACTAGTACTACATAAGCTGTAACAATATATTAAATAAGTTTACTAAAATACCCATAAGTAAAAATGTTCAATTCAGTTATTCAAATCAACTTCGTATGTTCAATGCATGCACTGCACTACTAGACACTGCACCTCAAAGTAAAAAATTAAAAAGCATTTTCTTCAAATATCTTGATGCGAATTCAGTGTTTATTCTGTAGTTCATTCTTCATAGTCATAAACTACAGTCAACAACAAATTAAGAATTTTCCATACTTGATAATGCATTTAAATGGTGGTTTAGTCTAAAAAAGAAACCATCATAAAAAATGAGAATCCCATAAAATATACGCAATAAATAAATGTACCATGTTGCATTAAAAGGATGGTACTTTAGTTGAAAAAAGCTGCAAAACAAGCGCGTGTAGTAAAAACATAAATGGAAGAGCGAGTAGATAATTTGACCAATTCATTCCCCCAAAATCCAAATTCCCCTTTATCTGTCTTGTCTAGTTTCCAATACAACCAACCCACTCTTCTCTCTGCAACTAAAATACTCAATCCATTGTCACATCTCTTTCTATCTCTATATACCTATATTTCTCTCTCTATAGATTTAAGGGTAATTTTAGATTTTTATTTACATTTTTCCTTTTCAATAAAAGTTTGAAACTTCTTTTTGGAGCGTTCATGCATTGATTTCTAAGTCTCTGTTATTAATACTCAGGGCACGTTTGGTAGAGAGAATTTCAAAGATTAGACTTATGTAGTGTTTGATATGTTGTAATCAAAGTAAGAATGAAAAAAATTATTATGATGGAATGAAAAAATCTTGTTTGTTTACGTTAATAGAATGTAATAATTCATTACAAGGAATAACCCATTACACCAAAATCATTCCTTAAGGGTCCTCTACTTTTTTTTTCATTACATCTCGTAATGGAATTAAATTACATAAAACTCCATCATTAACTAACCACATTAAATAATTCCTATCATCAATGGGGTATTTTAGTTTTTTATTATCGATTCCATTACGTCTTATCATACAAACCAACATGATTAATAACGGTAATGAACCATTACATTACATTATTTATTCTATTACGTCATTTATTCCATTCATTTGACATTTCATTACGTCCTACCAAACTAACCCTTAAAGTAAATAATAAAATTCAGAGAAATGGAATTGAATGAGAAATGTATTGAAGTCATACGTCATGACGTCGTTAAGGTCTCGCAAAGACACACGGCGTGACCTCCACGCTACGCAATAGACCAAGGCGTCGGCTTAAGGCGTAACGTGAGATGAGAAGTGGAAAAACGTGATAAGGCGTGATGCGTAGAGGCTTTTTTCGATAAAAAAATCGTTTTTTTTTATAGAAATGAAAAAGATTAATGCAAAGATAGTTTCTTGACTTTATTCCTTATGTATGACACCTTTTGTAAACTCAATATGTTTGAAATGTGATATAAATACATAAATTTATAAACATTTTTATATTTTGTTCCGCTTTATGTCACACCTTAAAAAACGGTATGACTCGCCATGGCTTCTAAGGCATGAGGCTTGGCTATGCCGCCACGTCACGCCTCACGCTATTTATAACCTTGCTTAGTGGTGTCAATTATTGACACGACACTATAAATAACACAAACTCGACACGAAATTAAACATGTTTAGGTTGAGGATGAACAGTTTTGGGTTAAAAACAGGTCAACCAGTCTAACCCGTTTAATAAACGGGTCGTGTTTGGGTTGAATAAGTATTAAACATGTCAACCCGTAAACCCGTTTAAGTATATATGAGAATCTAAAAATAAAATATATAACTTGGATTTTGATTAAATGTTTTTTGTTATGTAATTAATAGAGTGAATTGCGATTATAACTCAAATTTAATTGAAATTTTCATATAGTTATATTATATGTTATGTTTATCATTTTTAGATCCTTATATCATTTTTGTATTTAAACTAGTTAAATCAGCAGATCACCAACCTTATTCACCACTAAACCTATTTACTTAAACATGCTAAAAGGGTCACAAACGGGTTACACGTGTATGCAGGTCTGGGTTAGGGTTGAGTATCTTGACACGATTAATAAATGGGTCGTGTTTCGGTAAAGGTTATAATAACCCGCGAACCCACAAACCTGAACATGTCAACCCGAACACGACTCGATTGCCACATTAGTACTATATAAGTGAGATTTCCGAAAGAAATGAAGAAAATTAAATGTAAGAATAGTTTTTAAACTTTATTCTTTATGTATAACACTTTTTGTAAATTAGATATATATGAAATATGATATAAGTATATAAATCTATAAATAAATTATTTCGCTTTAAGTCACGACTTAAAAACGTCGTGACTTCGTCATGGCTTCTAAGGCTTGAGGTTTGGCTATGCCGCGCCTCACGCTATTTATAACATTGGTCATATATATCCTTTTATAAGAACCTAGCCCTAAACAATTAACATTTGTTTCAATGTCCTTAATAGAATTGAACCTAAAAGTGAGATTAAACTCATGAGATATTTTTACAAAATAATATTTACACGATAACTTAACGTTAAAATTTTTTTAATTTTTTTTGCAAAAATTGTTGTATTAAATTGAATCGCAAAGGATCTAAAAGATGATACAAATGAAGGATGCAATGTAACATCCGATAATTTTGGAAAATTTTGAATAACGATTTTACCCTTTGACTTTTAGGGTCTGACTTGACTTTTTGACTTTTGGTCTTTTATTTTCACATAAAAGCGATTAACGCGTAACCGGTAATTTTTCGGAACATATTTAAAGGAGATATATGTTATTCCTAGGTTGATTTATCAAAGACGAGCAGCTAAATCACGTTTTCATTATTCGGACTCTAAAGCAATTTGATGTAAAACGATATTTCAGACAACTTTTTAGTTTTACCCGAGACTTGAAAACAATCAGAAGAGGGCTAAAACAGCCTCGCAAAGTTTTGAAAACTGCACACAACGGGTACCGACACACAAAAATAATTAAATTTATTTTTATTTATCACTATTTATTTAATAAAAATATTAAATAAAATCATTTAATATTTTAATCATTTAAGCGTTGTTGATAACGCGAAAATCCGAGTTAAAACTCAATTTTATTTTTAACCGAGTCACAAAATAAGTAACAAATATTTTTATAAATGTTATAAAAATATTTATGAAATACTATCAAGTGAATACTCATTTTCGTTGGAAAAATGATTTGGAAAACAATGGCGAAAGTTTCGTGCGTTGAATCATCCGTTAAGTCGCTCAAACGTGTCCCGAACCAATATTCTATAAAAGTTTCCCAAAAGTTACACTTTTGGCCCTTGTGAAAATATTACGAAACTAACCCCCATCTATTTATAACTTGTCACAATTAATTATAACTTTTAAAACATTTATATAAATATAAAAAGTTTTATATTTTATTTTCATTTCCATCTTTATACACACACACTTATAAAACACTCTCCCCTCTCCATATTTCCGGCCACCGCCCCACCGCCGGCCAGCCGCCATCTTCTCCGGCCAGCCGCCGCCGGAAAACTTTTCCGGCGACTTTTTTCGGCGAACCCAAAAAAATT
Organism: Tanacetum coccineum; assembly: GCA_026074375.1. NCBI lineage: Eukaryota > Viridiplantae > Streptophyta > Magnoliopsida > Asterales > Asteraceae > Tanacetum > Tanacetum coccineum. The sequence continues at coordinate 30,074 of BQNB010018852.1, read as the reverse complement.
GTAAAAAGATAGATCCTTCCCGGATCTATCCGATCCCCACCACCACGCGCCTCCACCACCCACCGATGCCACCACAGCCGCCACGACAGTCATACCACCACCATGATCATTATACCACCATCATCATCATTATACCACCATCATCATCATCACAGACACCGCCGACCCCCAACAAGGGTGCGCCGGTTACTGTTCACCGCACCTAGGGTGTGAGTGGTTTTGATAAGCACCAAGAAGGGTGCGGGTGGGTTATGTTTTCCTCGAGCAGGGTGCGTTCGGTTTAATGGCAGCCGGGGAGGGGCATTTTCTCAACAGGTAGGGTGCGTTGGTTCGGTTAGTTGTAAAACAAAAGGGGTGCGTGGGTTTGTGGTCTCAGCCAACAAGGGTGTGTTGGGCTTTATGGCCACCACCACCAAAGGGGTTGTTTGGTTCTGGTTATTAACATATTAGGGTGCGTTGGTTTATTGTTATCATAGATTTAGGGTGCGTTTGGCACACCAAGGGCGTGTTTGTTTCGGCAGCCACCACGACCCACAAGGGTGCGTGGGGTGTCGGGTCAAACCACCAGCCAAGGGTGCGTTTGGTATATCAATAACAGACGAGGGGTGTTTGTTTTATGGGTTATCGCAGAAAAGGGTGCGTCGGGTTTGGTCATAACCACCAACGGGTGCGTTTGGTTGTGGACAACACCACGCAGGGTGCGTTTGGCTGTCGGGACAGCCGGGGGGAGGGGGAGGGTGCCGGGTTTGGGTTGAAACAAATGGGATGTTTGGTTTGGTTTGGTTTGTAAAACAACCAAGGGTGCGGGTGGTTTGTCAAAAACGCAGCGGGTGCGTTTGGTTTTGTAACACGGAAAAGGGTGCGTATGATTTGGGATAAACACCGAAAAAGGGGTGAGTTTGGTTTTGCACCGCAAAAGTATTTCAATTGTTTCATTAAATTGACCGATTAATTAAATGTGATAAAATCTATTTAATCTTGCGGCGTCTAGTAAAATATGATATTAATATTAAAACGGGATTGATATAAATCTATAAGTAACATTAGATGTATTTTAGGTGAGTTTTTGGGACAAAAACAGATTTTTGGACCTTGTGTAACGGGTACATTGTGAGCAGAAAACGGGACTTGTGATTCGGGGTTCGAGATTTTGAAAAGTTAGATTTTGGTTTATAAAATATAACAAATTATATTTTTACGGACGTTTTGATATAAAACGGGACTTTTAACTCCCAATAACGAAGAAACTGGAGTGAAATCGAAATATACACTTTAGTAGAAAAATAGGTTATTTTTAATATATATTAAATCTGACAGATTAATTAATTAAATGATTTGAGCACTTTCGAGTCCGTTTCAGCCTTCCGGCGAAACACGAAAGTTGTTCGTAATGACGTTTTACTTTGCCGCGAGGATTGTCAGTTTTAAAATTAAGACATAGCGGGTCAAAACTAAAGGTCGGTTGATCTATTATTTCAATTAATTATATTTAAGACCACTGTTCGGTTCTAAAAACGGAAGGTCTAAAAATAGTAACTTTCGGTAAATATTCGACATAAGCTATGATTGGACGGAAAATAGTATATATTCATATAATATACTAAGGGTTAAGGTTTAAAGACGCGCAAGTGGATTTCTCATCACATGTATATATGTATGTATACATATTAAAATATGTATGATTTCGTCGTTACGATGTACGCATCGTTGATCGTATTTAATACGTGTATTATAATAGAGCGACATAATTATAGGTCGTGGCCGAGATCGTTGCAGATTCGGTTGTGATTTATTTGGATTATTTGATCGTGGTCTTTGATCAAGGTGAGTTTATAGCTCCCCTGTTTTTACTCGTTTTACATATATTTGGGGTGAGAACATGCTTGTTTGCAAATGCATTTACATGGTTGATTTGATTACCTGTCTTGGTTTACAAACTCATTTATATATCTCGTGGGAGGATTACAATCTTGCTCTAATTTTTGAACGTAAACACATTCTAAACTTTATGATTATGGATTAGCTTAAGTTGCATGAACTGTTAATTACTTTACTCATGAGGGTAAGCCGAATGGTTATAAGATAGATCTATTTTGGGATTGATCAATCCCCGTTCGGGTGTACTAAGCTACACAGGGAACGAACGTAATACCATGTCCGTATTTAACGATTTGATTGCGCCTGCGGGGCCAACAATTCATTACTACTACTACTGCCCCGGGTGTCTTGGAGGGAGACACCCATGCGGGGAACAATATTAAATTTTTATTACTGCCCGTGTGTTCTATGGATTTATTGCATTATAATTAATGCACACTTATTTCTCCAAAAATGTTTATCAATATTGCTTTAACTTTGTCACATGTGTCAAGATCTTGCGTCAATGACATGCTCCAGTAGTTTCAAATACAAATTTACCTGTTTTTCAAACCTGAACGTGAATTTGGTCAATAGTTTCGAATCCGAAAAAAACACCGATATGTTCAATCGCTCGGGTAGTCTTCAGATTTGTTCAATCAGACGCATAACAGATCGATTTTTTATTATTTAAGAAGAGGGTGGTGATGAAGATTAAATAATCACGGTGTAAATGTAAGATTGTGATGTTGTGGGAAAGAAAATGAGGAGGGTGGATGGTGGTTAGGGTTTGAGTAAAATAGAGAGAGAAATACTGGATCTAAAAAAAGATAACTGACGAATGTTTTTTTAAGTGATTAATGTGTTTAAAAATAAAATAAAAATATAATTTTGAAATACCATCTATACTCTTAATTTATTTTCTTTTTTCAAAATAAATAGTAGATATTTACAAAAATGTCATCTTGCATTGATATCATGTACATCATTCATTATTAGAAGTAAAAATGCTGGTTGTGTAGGTTCTGTACAAAAAAGTGGTTCTGTATTGAAAATCACACTATATATATATATATATATATATATATATATATATATATATATATATATATATATATATATATTTACAAAAATTGTTGTATTAAATTGATCACAAAGGATCCAAAAGATGATACAAATGAAGGATGCAAGATGACATCCTGTAACACAATGACTTGAGAACAAACAAAGAATTCAACCCGTCACTCATCAGATTGAGACTAAAAGCTAATCGATAATTGTGCACTACTACTAGCTAAAAATTGAGCGTTGAAGGCAGCTTGAAATATCAAGAAATATGGGAGAATTGTAAAGCTGTTGTAAATACTTGAACCAAGATGGTATAACTCGATCAGAAAGTTGTGCGCAATGATGATTGAAAACGAGTGAGGAGCTGCAACCTTGTATAAGAAAAAACTACCATTGTCCTTAAATCCACCATTGAAGCTCACAAAGGGGGAGGTGGTATCTCGTTTTTGTTTACCACTAACAAGAAATCACTAAACATGTCATTTTTTGAACGAGTCGGATTTCCATCTAAAGTTATGCCGAGTGAAGCACCAAGAGTGTACATAGAAAGTGATTCATCATCCTCTAAGTCCTCTTGAGATATTGAACAAGAATGATCATCATCGTCTACATGTAAAATGTTATTCTTTCTTGCTTTACCTTTTCATTTTTTCTTTATTCTAGATGTCATCATTCCAGTATCCCTCTCTTTATTCTTTGAGATGGATTTCTTGTCTTGCATTATCTTAGCAAATCTTAGTGCCTTGCTGCATATCCTATGACAATCAGATGCTTTAATTGACTTAGCTTTAAGGATGCTTAAGGTAGATTGTGGGTTTGTTTTTGTATAAAGAGGAGAGTCTCGAGTTGGAGACAAATTCACACTTAAAGAAGTAGATGGGACTGATGGAAGGTTTGGTGCATGAAGAGTTTGAGAAGGCTGCAACACTGTTGACTCTTTGGAAAAACTACAAAGTCGTTGAGGTAGAAAAGAAGTTCTGGATTCACAGACCTTTTCTTGGTCAACTAGAATAGCTTTATGCTTGACACCTTGGGTTTCGTTTGAAAGGGCATCTTTTACCCTTTCAAAAACTTAGGAATACAAATTGGCTTGTGATGTTGATGTATCAGATTCTTTCCCCATGCCTAGTAACTCGCCTCCCAAAAAGTCAGTAGCATCCACCAAGTTGAAATTTTCAATGGGCACATCACCACACATATTACCGTTGGAATTGGATTTGTAATTTGAATTTAAAATTTGAAGTTCTTGAGCAGTTCCCGAAGAGTGTCGTTGAGAACGTGGTTGCAGCTCTTGAATGTGGGGTTGTAGATCCGTCGTAGGGCTGGAGGAAACGTTAATGCATTTTGGATTTCCAGTAAATTCCGAAACGCATATAGGTAGCGAAGTATTATTACTAATACTAATGGTTCCAAACTCAAGAATGTGTCTTGGATCACATGTTTCTAGAAAACAAATATCAGAACCTGTTGGGGTTTGGTCGATGAATAGAACCTTTCCCCATGCCTCAGCAATACTTGAAATATTGACCTTTGATTTGTACTCAAACGGTATTCCTTTTATCTCGAGCCAAATGAATCTTGAATAGTAGTTTTCCCTTTCGGTCATAGATTGAATTCTTAGAAATCCATTGGCGTCGCTTGAGTGACTTTGCAGAAGACGATTATAGTCTTCAGCGTCTCGACATTGAATGATGGCTCCATGAAGGCACCATTGAGAGATCTTGTGTGCTGAAATTTCACGTCCCTCCAACCAAGAGGAAAGCTTCTCTTGAGACATATACTCTTTATCTATGATAAGAGCCGAAACATCGAGAACCTTTGTAGTTTTCGAGATGGGTTGTAGCGAAAAACACTTGCAAGGCTTCACCCTGGTTACATCATCGGTTTGGAAATCTTCGCCATATGATCTCAGTTGTGTCTTGGCCAAGTAAACAGAAACATGTTTACCATATACCAATTTACCGTGCATACGGAGTATTGCTTCTTGAGCTTGCTCGCAAGAAGAAAACTTAATAAAAGCAAAACTTCTTTGTTTTCTCCATGAAATTCCTTTGATACATCCGAACTTCTTAAATGAACTAATAATAATTTGAGGAGTTATGTTGAAAGAGAGATTACCCAAGTAAATAGTTGCGATATTTGGAGAGGCTTGATTGACTTTTGTCTTGATCCCTGCGAATGTTGTCGGAGTCGTCGATGTTTGTTGATCAGTGTAAGTATTGACCGGTTGAATTGGTGTAGTGAGAGGTGGTGGAGGAGCTGTTGGAAGGGTGGAGGAGACATGTTTTTTTCTTAATTTTATATACTTAGTAAAAGCATGTAGTATAAATATAGATATAAATCGATAACTTAACGTTTACAATGAAATAGATGACACCATTATGAGATTACTTCAATATGCTTGATGATTTTCTATTATATAACATTAGTTATGCTGTCTTCTTTTTATTTTATTTTTGTTTTTTTTAATTATTAAAAGAGGACTAGTGACAAAAGAGTTTATGATTATTTATATTTATATTACATATAAAGGAAATTGAACATTTTCTTTTCATTTAATGACTTAAAAAATTAAGTAACCCAAGTTATAAAGCATAATGTACAATCCTTAAATGCAATATTTCATCAAAAAAAATTAAGTAATCCAAGTTATAAAGCATAATGTACAATCCTTAAATGCAACATTCCACCACAAAATCAACGATATAACAAATACAAATCTTAAAGCAAAATGTACAACATTTATTCCTCAATGCATATGTTACAAGTATAAACTACAGTAATTAAATACACTAATTAATGTTAATTTTAAAACATCCCTAAAATGAAAAAAATACATATATTAAAGCAAAATGTACAACATTTACTCTTCCACGCATATGTTACAAGTATAAACTAATAAAATACACTAATTAATATTATTTTAAAAATACCCATAAAATAAAAATACATGTTATTATACACATTGTACAAGCTAATAAAACATACAAAGCTTAAAACAATTTATATGCAACAAGTTGACGATACATATGATTTTGAAAACTGAACCGGACCAACGAGTTCAACCAGAAATCGGAGTCGCCACCGGTTTGGCTAGCCAATAAAATCTGTCGAAAAATGAAACGGAGATGACCGGTCAAAATCGGTAAAAACAGATGAATCGGGTCGAACTGAGATCATTTTTATTATCCAGTTAACCAGTTCCATTTTTGTTTTGTTGGCGTCTAAACTTTAATTACATGGTACCCACCGCTGCAACGCGCGGGTACCCTGCCAGTCACATTAAAATGTGTTAGATTTCAAGTTCAATTCTATTAGATGCAAACAACCATGAAATGACCATGCCATCCTCCTGAAAAGGGATGATTTTACCTAGTTTGAGTCTGTGCGACTGTGAGTTCAAATCCCATGAATTAGTCAGCCAAAAATCAGAAAGCATAGTTAAAAAAAACCATTACTTATAAGAATAAGCAACATTTTTCTAAGCTAAAAAAAGTTACACATTTATTTATAAAAAATACTATGTTTAGAAAAAAAATACAAAAAATGTTTTATATAATGATGTGTTAAGATCATTTGTTCAATCAAATAACATCGGTCATGGACTGAATGCATGCCAAAGTTCATAATATAGGAACGCTCGCTGCACTTTCAAAAAGATGGACCAAACATACAATTTGGCCAAACCACATAAACCCTGATCTTGACACGTCATTGTGTGAAACACTTTTTATAAAACTTTTATAGATATAACGTACCTCTTTATTTATAGCACACTTATATATTAATTACATATTTTTTTATATGTGGTAAATCTATATTGTACCAATTTTTTTGGCTAATGATTTGCACTCTTTATTTTTATTTGCACACTTTATTTTGCGTTTTAACCACTTGTACATTTATTAAATACTGCTTTGCCAGTTTGTACATTAGAGTGTGCAGATAAAAAGTAAGAGCGTGCCAATCAACTATCAATTTTTTTTTACAATAAAAATAATATTAAACTAGTCAATTAGTTGTGCAAATGTTTCATGTTGGTACATAGGCCAATTAAAGAGATTTTATGAATAAAAGGTAAAGAGTTCAAATATCGACTCCTGTCTATTCCAGTTAGTGTCTCACTATGTTAGGAAAGTTGCCGAAACTATTTCTTGTGAGATGGACAATAACTGGTGCTAAAAGACACCCAAAATCAAAATGTTACCGCTAATTCACACATTTTACGAATAAATCACAAACACATTACACTAAGGGGGCGTTTGGTTCGAGAAATTTTAATTGATGGAATTTCAAATTATAAATTTTGAAGGAATATAAATTCTGAAATTAAAAGTGTTGTGCGTGTTTGGTTGTCCAAATTTATGAAACTTCAAATATTGTAATAATGATAAATGACAATACTACTCTTAATAATTCATATGGACCCACCAAATTAATATTTGATAAAGGACATTGTTGTCCAAATTGACATTTGAAAAGTCTTAGACCCACCGAATTAATATTTCCTTGCCTTCTCAAAGGTTTTAAACTTGCCTCATTTAAGACAATTCATGCCATTTTAAATTTCTTTTATTGACTAACCAAACATAGAAAGGGATTTAAATTTTATTTTCCACAAAATAGCCCCAATTTACTTCAACCAAACACACCCTAATGATAAAAAGTTACGATCTCCTTGTTTAAGTAGTAAGTTCATGCATGCTTTACCTAGTCTTATAGTCATAATAACATTATCATTTTAAAAAAAACTTCATAATGACCAAAGTAGAATATCTATTAACATAATTTTCACATTATTAGACCCAAAATGAGAAGAAAAAAATACCAACACTTAGAATAAACTTAATGACTAATTAATACGGATTAAAGTACATTGACCAACATAAAAAACCAAGACAAATAATATGTTGTCATATATACCTCTCTCAAGACCAACCTATTGCTTTCATATCTCACTCTCCAAGACACACTCTCACTCCACCTGTTGGTTTTTCATCTTCTTCTTGAGCCACTCTATTGTCTCTTTACTTCACTCTAAAAAAAAACCAAACACATGCACTTTCTTAAATTCTCTCTCTAAAAACCCTCAAGCAACACAACATTACCACAACATTTGAACTAAGAAATGAGTAAAGAGAAGCTTGTTGTAGAAGTGTTGGGGGCCCACAACCTAATGCCAAAAGATGGTGAAGGTTCATCGTCAGCTTTTGTTGAAGTTGAGTTTGAAGGTCAAAGACAAAGAACACAAGTTAAGTACAAAGATTTAAACCCTATTTGGAATGAAAAGCTTGTGTTTCATGTTAATGATGTTGCTGACTTACCTTATAGAACTATAGAAGTCAATGTTTTTAATGAAAAAAAGTCAAACAATAGTAGGAATTTCTTAGGTAAGGTTAGAGTTTCAGGCACTAGCATTGCACGTGAGGGTCAAGAGGAAGTTGTACCTCAGCTTCACACGCTTGATAAAAGAAGTCTTTTTTCGCACGTGCGAGGTGAGATCACTTTTAAAATGTATATTTCTGTTAAGGAGCATGTTAATGCTAAAGGTGGTAATGGTAATGGTAATGGTAATGGTAATGGTAATGGTAATGGTAATGGTAACGGTAACGGTAACGGTAACGGTAACGGTAATGGTAATGGTAATGGTAATGGTAATGTTAGTGGTGGTGGTGGTAAAAAAGGTAAAAAATTTAGCCAACAAAGTGTTAACACCATTGTACAAAACCACCAGCAAATGGGTAGTCAAGAAAATAAGAAAATGACCCATTTGAACCAAATGGGTCAAATGGTGAAACCCGACCCGGGTCCTAGCCCGGGTGAGGTTAGTATGAAACCAGTAGTTCTCACTTCCAACCCGGGCCCACAAATGTCTTCCATGAACATGGGTGTAGGTGGTGGTGGAGTTGGTCCGGGCCGGGTCGGGTTGTATACGGGTGGACCAAATGAATATTCGTTGAAGGAAACTAAGCCGCATTTGGGTGGTGGGTTGTTGAACAAAGATAAAACAAGTTCAACTTATGATTTAGTTGAGCAAATGCAGTATCTTTATATTCGGGTGGTTAAAGGGCGGGATATACCGGTTGTTAATGGTGGTGAAGTGGTGGCAGAAGTTAAGCTTGGGAACTATAGAGGGATTACGAAAAGAGTTGGGATAAATAATGGCGAATGGGATCAAGTTTTTGCTTTTAGTAAAGATACTATTCAGTCATCTATGGTGGAAATATTTGTTAAGGAAAGAGATAAGGATGATTATATCGGTCGGGTTTGGTTTGACTTGAATGAGGTTCCGAAGCGGGTCCCACCGGATAGTCAGCTTGCGCCACAATGGTATAGGATGGATGATAAGAGGGGGGAGAGGGCTAAAGGTGGTGAAGTTATGGTGGCGATCTGGTTTGGGACACAAGCGGATGAGGCGTTTTCTGAGGCGTGGCATAGTAAGGCTGCAAGTGTGCATTTGGATGGGCTTAGTTCGATTCAGTCAAAAGTGTATCTGTCACCTAAGTTATGGTATTTAAGGGTTTCTGTTATTGAAGCACAGGATGTTTTTTTGGGTGAAAAAGGGAATTCTATAATGAGGTATCCTGAGCTTAATGTTAAGGTACAAGTGGGGAACCAAGTTTTGAAAACTCGAGTGGCTCCGGCTATGGCGAACCGGAGCCTTTCGAACCCGTATTGGAATGAGGATTTGATGTTTGTTGTGGCTGAGCCTTTTGAGGATTATGTGATGTTGTCTGTGGAGGATCGGGTTGGGCCAAACCGTGAGGAAGTTGTGGGTCGGGTTATGTTACCAGTTTCAATTATTAGTAGGAGGCTGGATTCCAAAGAAGTGGCTTCAAGGTGGTATAATCTTGATGGAAGTAACCCAAATGACGTGAAATCAGTTGTCAGGTTCGCCTCTAGGATTCATATACGGGCTACACTTGATGGCGGGTATCATGTGCTCGATGAAGCTACGATGTATAGTAGCGATGTTAGGCCTACAGCCAAACAGTTATGGAAGCCACATATTGGTGTTCTTGAAATGGGTATTTTGGGGGCTTCTAATCTTATGCCAATGAAGATCAAGGACGGTAAAGGTGGATCAACTGATGCTTATTGTGTGGCGAAATACGCGCAGAAATGGGTTCGAACACGAACTGTTGTGGATAGTTTGGCTCCAAAATGGAACGAGCAGTACACTTGGGAGGTGTTTGATCCGTGCACCGTTATCACAATTGGGGTTTTCGATAACTCACGGGTCGATAAGAACCCGGCTGGAGGTAATGGAGCAGGGACCCGTGACTCAAGGATAGGAAAAGTTCGGATCCGGTTATCTACGCTTGAATCGGATCGGGTCTACACTCATGCATACCCTCTTTTAATGTTGCATCCTTCTGGTGTGAAGAAAATGGGTGAGCTTCATTTGGCTGTTCGATTTTCTTGTGCTAATATGGTCAATATGCTTCATATGTACACTATGCCTTTACTACCCAAAATGCATTATGTACAACCTTTGTCTGTGCACCAATTAGACAGCTTGAGGTACCAAGCTATGAATGTTGTCACCATTAGGCTCAGCCGGGCTGAGCCTTCTTTGGGACGTGAAGTGGTGGAGTATATGCTCGATCATGATTCTCACATGTGGAGTATGAGGAAGAGTAAAGCCAATTTCTTTCGGCTCACAAATGTGTTAGCTTGGCTTGTATTTATCAACAAGGTTGTTGAAGCTATGCGGAACTGGACCATGCCGGTTTACTCAAGCATGTTTGTGGTTACTTTCATGATCATGGTACTAATGCCGGAGCTTATAGTACCATCAGTGCTGTGTGGGTTCGCGGTTAGTGGACTATGGAGATACCGATTACGCCCTAGGTATCCACCTCACATGGATACCCGCCTCTCTTATGCAGAAAGTGTTCACCCTGATGAACTAGATGAAGAATTTGACTCTTTCCCAACAAGCAGAAGTGCGGAGACAGTGAGGATAAGGTATGATAGGCTGAGGAGTGTGGCGGGGAGAATCCAGACAGTGGTTGGTGACATGGCGACTCAAGGGGAGAGGTTTCAAGCTTTGCTAAGCTGGCGAGACCCGAGGGCTTCATTCTTGTTTGTGGTGATTTGTTTCTTGGCTGCTTTTGGGTTTTATCTTGTGCCGATTAGGTGGGTGGTGGCGATTTGGGGTTTGTGGTTTTTGAGGCCGCCGAGGTTTAGGAGCAAGTTGCCTTCGAGTGCTGTTTGTTTCTTTAAGAGGCTGCCTACAATGGCTGATAGCATGTTGTAGACGTGTGTCTGAGGGGTTTAGATGGTTTTAAGGGTTTAGAAGATTAGCAATCTGTTGATGTATTTTGGGTCGTTTCGTGTCCTTAGAAGTTCTTAGCAAGACTGGAAGTTAGTATTGTAATGATCAGCACTCAGCTCTTTATTAAGCTATTAAAGACAAATATTCTATCTGGGAAACATTGTCTTCAAAATGTTTTTCTTGTTACTATTGTTGATATTTAAGTGTTTAACAATGAATGCATGTAAGCAGTTAACTACAAAATTAATTAAGTTGATACACGAATTTTGAGCTGGATATTACATAAAAAGGTCAAGCTTCAAAGCTTAATTACCTGTAACAGCCACATTGAAGTTGTTATAGGGGTCTTTAATGTGAAAAGGGTGCCAAACGAGGATCCGTGAGGCGTGGAAGACCAGCACGAGCTCCTAAATCTCGGCAAGCAATAGCTGCCTGCGATTATTTTTATACAGAAAACACTTGATAAGAAAACATTTTGACTTTGATTTTATAAAACAAACTTTTCATTTTCCACTGAGTAACAATAAGTTATGAATTGAAATAGTTTTACATTTTTAATAATACCAGTATAATGCATACATGTTTTGTGCAAGTACTGGCAACATATACTTAGAGCATCGAGTTGATAAGCTTAGTTTGCTGAACTTGTTTTACGAAACTCCGATTATGGCCAAAATTACCTATCCTTTAAGAATAATCAAGCCATCTGATATGGTTGTTTTTGAGATTTAACATGAAGGCACTTTATTTGGGTTTTGTTGGTAAGTTGGATAAAAAACATTTTAACCTATGTAGCATTATCCCAAAACAGATAAGATAAACTATAAGTGTAAATTTGGCAAACCAAATGTTTGAATGTACTTTAGAATACTAACCACTTGAGCTGCAAAAGGCAACATCTGTTCTGGAGGCTTGTTGGTGCAAATGGCTACAAATAAAATGTACAACAAGAGTAGTCAATTTCCTCAGCTACTTGGGAGTCTTTATTAAATAGCTTTGTGTCCCATCTTTTACTTCTTTCATTCCATTATTCAATTCTACTTTTGACCTTTCAGAAAATTAAAACCTTATACTTTATGAAGTAAAGTTTTACATTTGACAGTGGAGTAGGACCATCCAAGTTATATACATTGTTGCCTTGAGAGATTATTGAGGAATATAAAAAAGTGTGACAAATTATAAAGCAGAATGATATTTGATAATGCATTTATGATGGAATGAATTGGTTATGAATTTGTACCGTATAGGACCGCTCCTATTAACGCGTCTCCAGCACCTGTTGTGTCCACGAGCTCCGACTGTGGTATCTTCTCAGCTGTGCCAATGAATAACTTTCCGCACACGGTCCCGATTCCCTTAGCCTGCAACCTTGTAACTTCCTGAACCATGAAGTAAATGGCGTATAACTTGGCATTCACCATTTGACTGTTATATTGTCTGTTTCATCTTTAAGACTGACGAAATTCAGAATAACAATACTTTAACAACATTAATTGATGTAGGATGTGGAACAGTGCAAGTCTTCCAACTTTTTATTTCGAGTGGAGGCGGCATTTTACATATGGAGATTAATTAATCTTAGAGGTTTAACGTGTGTAATAATAATAAATAGATTAATAACAAATAGGCTAAAACTAGACGTTTAACGTGTGAAATAATCTGTAGAGATTTAACTGGCGAAATAATAAAAAGACGCCAAAGTTGTATATATTATGTAGACAGTCTCCTAAATCATTTTATACAAAAACATGACTATTCCAACAAAATAGTTCTTGTAATCACATTTTACATACTATTGTACAGAATCAATAAAAAACGGGACAAAGACTGTTTCACATCAACCCAACTAGACCTTACTAAAAAAACACCCTTTGAGTATTGGATTGGAAGTGCTTATTGGCTTATTTTCTTATTTATCGAGGAAATAAACACATCAGGAGATGCTGATTTTAACTTGTTTATAAGCTATGAGCTAAAAATATGCAATCCCAAACACCCACCTACAGTTACCAGTTTTGATTTTATACAACCGACAATCACACACAAGAATATGCATTTGCAGATGGAAACGGGTCGATGGACACTTGGTTACTACTTACTAGAGATACAGTAGCAATTTATTTTGCATATAACACAGGGCAATAAAAATAAGGAGCTACCGATGAAATGCATGTTGGAGCATCTCTGCTACTGTCTGATTTCAGCTTCAATTGCTCCACTAAATCATCTACATCCACCTCTTCAGCTTGAAGATTCTTTGCTGGAAGTGAAGTTCATTTCAGAAGCTGAGTAATGAGCTAGTTTACTACTGAATATATAAAAAGGGAAAAAAGCAAAGAATTCCTAGAGCTAAAACATACACGCACCAGCTTCACTTCTCTCAAGCATTATACAACCATCTGCACCTAAAGTTACAATAACAAACTTCAGCTTAGGCAACTTCAACAACATGGAAACAAGTGCGCTTGGAACCGATGGAGCTCCAGTCCATGCCTGTCAGGTATATACAAAAGTAAATTACTAGCTTTGGAACTTCTGATAAATCAGAAATGCTACCATATAAATAAATAGCAACGCTTAGTACCGCTTATACTAGAAATAAACCCACTTTTGACTACAGAGTAAGGATCAAATAAGTTTGCTTGCCTGTGGTTGTTTTGCTGAGCACACAACATAGTCTGACAAATTTAAAAGATCATCGAGACCTTCCCTTGGCCTTTCAGCATCAATTAGAATAGGTATTTTCTTGCGATTTGCCTGCACTGGTAAAATTGAACATGGATGGTTGATTCTCATTCAAGTTGGCATTATTAAATGGCCTACATGAAAATTGAACATGGATGGTTAATCCTCATTAGCCTATAACCAGTTGTTCCTAAACTCAAGCAAATCATTAGCAATTGTGGATCACGGTGCTACTATAGCAAAATTATAATGTTTGATGTTGTCTGAAAGAAAACTATTCTTTAGTCATGAATGTATGCACATCAGCACATAATAAAGCACCAGTTTGGGTTAGTACTCAAGATGGACCGAATTAACAGGGACATTTGAGTGAATATTTCAGAAGGCATGGCTAACTTTGTACTATAATATGCCTTGTGAGTGAACATTAAATAAAAATATAATCAACGTGCGTGCTGTAATAAGGTAAAGATTATTAGTTAAACAGAGCTAAGAAGATCATAAATCACCTAATATTTACCTCATGTGCAACAACAAGAGCAGTTTCAGGCAACCGTACATCAAAATAAACAAGCTTCACTCCCGCCAATGCATCTAACAAACTTGAATTGGGGAGATCATCCGGAATCATTGGAGGCGAGCCTGGAGTATGAATACAAGTTCGAGTTTTCCTGGATGCATCTAAACTATTTAATAGCTAAAACCACACTTTTATGTTGTTATGCAGAGGTTTGGATGCAACTCCCTGAAAGTGTTGAAACAGTTATGAAGATTGCTCAGAATTTTTTTAACACAAAGGAATAAAATTCTATATTACCTCGACTCCTTCCAATGCTTAGTATTTGGTTTAACTTCCATAATGAAACAATTCAAATTTTAATTGAAAAAAAATACAATTGCCCTTCCATTAGCATAAAACTAGTAACTCATATAGTCGAACCAAATTTCTTTCACTAAAATAAGAAATTGAGAAAGAAATGGACCAGCTTATGATGATGCTTGCTTACGTTTGATCATCTACAATCACGTAAGTGAATGGTGAATTTCCTTCTTTAGAAACCTACAAGCAGGAAAATTTAAGTTACTGTATGTAAAAAAGGAATCCCCAATTAATGCAGATGCTATATACTAAAAATCTATAAGAATTTGTGCAGCATATCAGTAACAATACAGTTTACAAAATCTGAACAAATACAGTTTACATATTCATTACCGCAAAAAAAGATACATCTACACCATCAGCTTTCAATTCCTCTAGTATTCCTCTCCCTTGAGCATCATTGGCAACCTGATAATGTAAATATGAGAGCATATACATCTTTTAATTCGGGTTCCTGAGTGTTTTAATTTATTAGCGCTTAATACTGGCCTAAGTGATAAACCATAATTCAAATAGTTACATAATTGTACTCTCGACTTGTTAGTATATTGCATGCATACCTTGGATATTAACCTCGCATTTAAACCTAAACGAGCCACACAAGTTAGGGCGTTTCCTGCATTACCACCTCCTTGTACCTATCAACAAAAAACTATGTGACATCCAGAAAAGTAACTCTTTCATCTTAATAAAGGAGATCAAAATATTGAGCTTGACTATTCAACCTTATCAATTTTCAACAATCCCGAATTCAGATACTATACAAGTGATAAATCAGCGTCTAAATCAAGATTTGAAGTAAAGGTACAACCATAAAAGATCAAGTAAGATCCACCACCCTTGGCAAAACTTAAAAGAAGATGACTAAGTATACAGACCACTCTAGCTAGAAGACAACAATCAGTGTCCACGACTACTGCAGAAGAATTTAACATCTAATCGCATCGAGAAAGGGCAAGGAACAAAAACACGATCACGAATCAATTCTTTAAGCTAGTGTTTACAGATAAAAGTTTGAAGTGATGATATATACTACACCAAAAATTAGCTGTTTCGGATACCATGATCGAACTTCTATTTGGAATTGACAAGAAACTATAGCCATTATTTGTGCTGTTGTTGTAAGTTCACATGAATGCACTCCTAAGTCCCGCCCGCTAAAAACACCAACTAATGTGTTTGGCAACAAGCTTTTTGGAGTGTTTAAGAGCGTTTAGAACATAATGCTTATTTGGCAACAAGCGTTTAGCTTTTGGATTTTGTCTAATCCCTCCCATTGGAAACACTAATAAAAGAAACGTTCATAATTACAGCTATAGCTATGTTATTACTGAATTAACCAAAGGATTTCACAATAAGTACCTTCAAGTTAGTGCTGCGGATCTTATCATCCGGATTAGGAAACTTATCGACAGTCGCCAACAAATCCACTCCAACACCACCAAATCCAAGCTGTTTCATAATCATATATTAGCTCCATTACTTATTATCGAAATCATTAGCTCCATTACTTATTATCGAAAAACACTGGATAAATTCGAAACATACTTACCACAACTGGACTATCTACTTGATTCAATGACATTTTCGCTCGCACACTGTAACAACACAAATACACACAGAAAAAACAGTTATAACAAGTTTAACGGTTATAATAAGTAAAAACAAATGAAGTAAGAGAATAACTGTGACACGGTGGCGCGTGTGGAACACGGATAGAGATTATAACCACCGGAGATGAAGCCGATTGCCGCCATTTGATTCTGGATAGGGGGAGGGGATTGCATGACCGTTTATTCTGTTTAGTAGTAATGTGGGGTCCCCCGTGCGTCTTTTTTTACAATTGTGATCCTTTGGTTTTTGAGTTTTTACATTTTTGTTACTAAATATTTGGAGGTACCAAATGTGTGCGTTACGGGTTGGGTCTAGTCAGGTCGGGTTTATAGATACTTTTTACACGTTGAATCAAGTACGAGTTAGGTTGGGTTCAAGATCGGATTGATAGTATTAGATCTATTAGTCGGTATGTTAATTGTTATTATTATTGGAGATAAGCCGAGTGTCGCCATTTGAGCTTAGCATTGGTAAACTTAAGAGGAACTGATTTGTTATTTAGGACAAATTTGATCGTTTGACACTTTTGGCAACTTAGAAACACAATTAACACGGTTTTGTGATCAAGTATTTGGATTTCTCTCACCAAATGTTTTCTTTTAAATTCACAATTGTGAGCTTGTTGTAGAAATTAGGGGTGAGCATAAAAAACCGAAAACCAAAAAAACCGAACCGAAATAACCGACCAAAATTAGAAACCGATGGTTCAGTTTTTTACTTTTTCAAAAACCGAAAAATATCGGTTCGATTTTGGTTTTCGTCCAAAAACCGAACCGAAAAAACCGAACCATTTTTATAATAATAAATAATTAATATAATATAAATATATAAATAATAAATCCAATTTTTAAATTCATATTTATTTTGTGGGTGGAATTATAATATATATATACATCTTAATGTTTATATATGTGTTTATCATGTACGTGTGTTTACTTGACAATATATCGTTACATATATGACAATGATCATACTATGTGTATTTTCAATTGCATGTGTGTGTGTCTCATTTATATGTGTATAATTATAAAAATTTGAGTAAACATTATTAGACTCATATTAACAAAAAAATAAATAAAAAAGAATAACCAATTTTCTACGTAAAACAAATTTATTAATATAAATTAGCCACAACCAAATATAAACGGTTTGAAAACAAAAAAACCGAAAAACCAAAAAAACCGAACCGCCAAAAACCGAGCGGTTTCGGTTTTTGGTTTTATAAAAACCGAATATTTCGGTTTGGTTTCGGTTTTAGCCAAAAACCGACCCAAACCGAACCGTGCACACCCCTAGTAGAAATTATAACAAATATTGAGTGAATCCAACCAACCACCCCTTGATTCACTTATAAACTTCAGATTCAATACAATACAAGAATGAAAAACAAGATTGATCACAAAGAATGATCAATCAATACAACTGATGATGATACAATACTCAAATAGATCAAAACAATTGATCTATCAACAGAAAACTAAGAATGATATGAGAGAGTGAAAATTAGGGTTTTGGAGAGAGAGATTGATGATCAACAATGACCAGCGACTTCAGTATATATAGACTGCAACTATCAACCATTGGCAACATTAACCCCTGCACAATCAACCGACATACAAACACAACTAAACAAAGGGTTAGGGTTAAGATAGATAAATGATAAATGACAATATCAGCCCCTGTAATTTATAACAGGTAAAACTTGATATATTTAACACCTTCCCTCAAGTTTTTTCCAGTTAAACATGTCCAACATCCCAAGCTTTCCACATAAAATTTTGTGTTGCTCAATATCAAAACCTTTAGTAAGAATATCAGCAATTTGCTGAGTGGTATGAATTTTCTCAGTTTTAATAACACCACTAGCAACTTTTTCTCTAACCAAATGAACATCAATTTCAAAATGTTTAGATTTTTCATGAAAAACAAGGTTTTGCAGCAATCTGCAAAGCAGAACTATTATCACAATACATCACAACAGGTAAAAGGTTCTTAACACCCATATCACCCAAAAAATTTGATAACCAGATAACTTCACAAGTTGGAGAAGCCATGCTTCTATACTCTGCTTCAGCAGATGACCTGGATAAAGTAGATTGCTTCTTACTTTTTCATGTAACCAAAGAATCACCCAAGAAAACACAATATCCAGAAACAGATTTTCTAGTTGCAGGACATCTAGCCCAGTCAGAATCAGCATAAGCTCTTAGCTTAAGATTACCAGTCTTATTAATTTGAATACCACTCCCTGAAGAACCCTTAAGATATCTTAAGACTCTCAGGGCAGCATCCAAATGAGAATTAAGAGGAGAGTGCATATATTGGCTTAAGTAGTGAACTGCATATGCTATATCAAGCCTTGTATTAGTAAGATATATAAGCTTACCAACAAGTCTTTGATAACTAGAAACATTCACCAGCAAATGATCATCATCAGATTCAGTATGATTCAAAGTAGCATTTTCAGGTAAAGGAGTGTCAACATGTTTAGCAGCTAAAAGACCAAATTCATGTAAAAGCTCAAGACAATACTTCCTTTGACTAAGACAAATACCATCTTTGTTATCCAGAACTTCAATACCCAGAAAATATTTCAACTTTCCTAAGTCTTTTATTTGAAATTTGGTCTTAAGAAATTGTTTAAAATCCTCAATTTCATTCACATTATTCCCAGTGACCACAATATCATCCACATATACAAGTAAGATAATGAATACATTATCATAATTCTTTGTAAACAAAGAATAATCAAACTTAGACTGCACAAAACCATGCTCAGTAAGGGCTTGAGTCAGCTTAGCATTCCACTGTCTAGGAGCTTGCTTAAGTCCATACAGGGACTTATTTAACTTGCAAACTTTAGACTTATCAGTATCAAACCCAGGAGGGAGAGTCATATAAACATCTTCAGAAAGGTCACCATAAAGAAATGCAATATTTATATCAAGTTGAAATAAATCCCAGCCATTACAAATAGCAACATTCAACATACACATAACAGTAGACATTTTGACCACAGGACTAAAAGTCTCTAGGTAATCAAATCCCTCCCTTTGACTAAAGCCCTTAGCCACAACTCTAGCTTTATACCTTTCAATTTCACCAGTAGACTTATATTTTATCTTCCATAACCATTTGGACCCAACAACCTTTCTACCCTCAGGAAGATCACAAACAGTCCAAGTATTATTTCTATTCAAGGCTTCAATTTCCTTATTCATAGCTTCAATCCAGTTAGGATTTTTAACAGCTTCGAAATAAGAAGTAGGTTCACTATATTTATTAAGATTTGTGGAAAAACAGTAATTTGAAGTATTTAGATTAGTGTAAGTGACATATTTCTCTAAGCCATACTTCTTACTACTGTTAACCACATAATCATTAAACTTAGCAGGCATCTTTGGAACCCTACTAGATCTTCCAATATCAGGCTGCCCTTGACTAATGTTCTGAGGCAAATTCCCTTGAGCAGAAGATTTAGAATTATTATGATCATTGCCCTCAAAGGTAGAAGTTTCACCTATAGAAGTTGCAAAGTCATTCTCACACTCATCAGCATTGCTGGAGCAAGAATGATCATTGCCATAATTATGAGGTGTATCATACACTCTCCCATCATCATTGGGACTTAAAGAAGTTTGGAAATCAAAAAGCTTCTCATCAAAAAAGTTTAGAACATTAATATTATTATCAGAGGACTTAAAAAAAATACCAAAAAGCTTCTCATCAAAAAAGTTTAGACCATTAATATTATTATCATAAGACTTAGAAAAAAATACTTTGATCTTTTTAAAGACTATCATTCATTTTAAAAGGAAAAATGTTTTCATAAAACTTTATATCTCTTGATTAATAAATCATTTTTGACTCAAGACTGTAAACTTTATAAGCCTTTTTTATTGTAAAGAAACTAATAAGAACACATTTTTCAGACTTAGAAGAAAACTTATCAGAATTATTAAGAACCAATGAGAAACAAAGACATCCAAAACTCCTCAAATGAGAGAGTTTTGGTTTAAAACCATACACAAGCTCAAAAGGAGATTTGCCAATAAGAATAGAAGAAGGCAACCTGTTAATTAGATAAACAGCAGTCAAAACACATTCAGTCCACATATTTAAAGGAATACCACTTTGAAACAAAAGACTTCTGGAAATATTAAGAAGGTGTCTATGCTTCCTCTCAGCAATTCCATTTTTCCGAGGAGTGTAAGCACAAGAAGTTTGATGAATTATACCAAGACTGTTAAACAATTCAGCCATTTTATTATTTACAAATTCTGAACCATTGTCAGATCTCACAGTTTTAATATTGCACTTGAATTGATTAAGAATCATATTAATGTAACTAACAAAATGAAAATATACTTCATCTTTAGTTTTTATAAGATAAATCCAAACAGCCCTGGTATAATCATCCACAATGGTTAAGAAATATCTAAAACTATCCTTACTAATCACCTTATAAGGTCCCTACAAATCTAAATGGATTAATTCACCAATTTCAGTGGTCTGGTGATCACTGAAAGGAAAAGGCTCTCTAGTTTGCTTAGCTATGTAAAAGATGTCACAAGGAGACACATGAGAGTCTTTTGTGAATTTAAGATCCTGTTGAAGCATATTAACAGCTTGATCAGATGGATGACCAAGTCTAGTATGCCACGTAGATTTAGAAATAAAACAAACTGTAGACAGATTACCTATTGTCTGACTATTAGAAAATAAGGGAGAGACATAGTCAAACATATAGAGGCCACCATTTTCACTACCACTCCCCACAATTTTGTTTTGATGCAAATCCTGAACAAAACATTTAGTTTTAGAAAACCCTACAAACATTCTGCTATCTCTGATAAGCTTATTCAGAGAAAGCAAACTCACACAGTACTCTGGAACCACCAACACATCATACAAAACAATTTTATCAGATAGTTTCAAATTTCCAACATATTTAATTTTTGTAAGAGTCCCATTAGGATGACCTACATTAAGGTTTAAATATGTTATATCAATGACTCCAAACATATTTAATGTCTCAAACATATATAATGTGAAATCTAGTCATGCGATGTTGATTGCTCCCTAATCAACTATATCCACGCCCAAGAGTAACTTTATAACATCACAGAGTTACTATTATGAGAAAATTCTTGGAAACGATTTAAATTAAAAAAAGACATCGCTATTATACGAAGATACCCCTACCAGACATATAGGCCCTAATACATCTTCCTGAATGGTTGCTTTCATTGATAAGTTATACATTCAATTTATCATTCTAGTTCATTTAGTGAAGATAATGCAGCACCTTTCTCAGAAGATCAAGAAACAAAATTAACATTTAAAGGTTCAGGACTCAATTAAACTTAAGCCCAATATTCTTATTAAACCTAGAGGATACCAATAATATCTCAAAACCATCTGTCGACAGTGGAGACACAAAACCTTTTTCAACAGTTTGCTACAAAAGTCACAAGTTATGGTTAGTGATCCTCAATTATTAGTGCACATTCCCTACTCTATTGTTATTCATCACACTTGCTTGTTTTCCACCTACATTATTCCAAGAAGAAATTTAGATTTCAGATGCAAATCATACGAACCCTGAGCGTTCCTTGGTCACTAGAATAAGACAGAAGACAAGAAGAAGGTTTATGCCTCTATGAGATTCTATCATTTAGGAAATATATAAGCGAAAAGAACATTTACATCAGTAATTGTCTCTCTAGCTAAAAGACAGCTATCTAAAATTCTGAAACACATCATTAGAGACCCATGACGAGCAATTGCAAAAGCTTGATATTAATGAATATGTTATTACGAAAACATCTCTCTCTACTGTCAGCACCCAAGAACACTTAGGCAATTAGAGGTCACATAATAGCTCAAATTATCTTCTTCCATAATAAATTCAATTCTATGTAATATTCACGAAACTGTAAGTCACCTATATTTGAAACCGAATTTTTTTAAAGAAGATTAAAATTATAGAGCCACTTAAGTTTTATCATAAGTTTCCCTTTAAGCGTCAGACCCTAAACCTCAAAGCGCATTATCCAGGACGTGCGAAAAATTTCGACCCAAAGAAACAATTCTCAGATACACGTAACATAAAGCACACCAAAATAACACAATAGAAGTTAACAATCTGCCCACTAATTAAACAAGGATCCTATTACACTCCGCCCCCTAGCAATAAGCGGATTTAAGATAAGTTCCATCTAGAAAACCAGTTTTATTTCTAGTATTAATAGCCAATTTCATAGCAGCAGCCCATACTCTATAATTTAATCAATTCAGACAAGAGCTTTAACAATTAATGATAGTATTAGAATTGAAAAAACTATTTGCAAATGCAAAGGATTACCTAACATCTAAATTACTAATCTTAATCATACACATGAACTACACCAACCATGATGAAAATAAAATAGAAAATCAAACGAATAAATCAAGAAAAATCTCACAAAAAGATAACCAATTAAAAAGCGCAACAAAAAAATAAAGAAAGAATTCTACAGATCTATAAAACTCTTAATTGTGAGAACTAGGCGAAGAGTTGGCCAGAAAGCAGGAGTATTCACAACCAATCAGCCAAGTTGGAGGATCAAGGAGTTAACCAGACTCGTTTGGCACCCATCAAACAATTAAGATTTTAGAAATCTAAAAGAACGAGCACGTAACAGCAATAAAGCAGCGGAATACAAGATCCTATCAACTACACACCTTAATTCACTTTACGTCAAGCGTAGTGACAGAGAAACCAGCAAACGAAGATCCCAAGAAAAAATAAAATTATGGGTTTCAAATTCCTAAAATCAATTCTTTTCACTAATTAACCACAACATCTACCAAAGTCTATACCCAATAAGAGACCAAGATGTCCCACCAGAGGTTCTTCAGAAGTCACGATCTAATAAAACCCAAAATTAAAACCATGAACCCTACATTCGCCAATCACTACAGATCAGCGCCTTAAAGAGCTCTACTACCATGTAAAAGTTATAAATAAATATTGCGCGTTATATCCAACCAACCACCCCATGATTCCACAATTAAAAGTAAACTTCAGATTCCATACCAATACAAGAATAGAAACAAGATTGATTCACAAAGAGTACAAATGATCAATCAATACTACTCAACTGATGAATTAGATACCAATACATCATATAGATCAAACTACATTTGATCTAACAACAGAAAACTAGAGAATGAACACGAGAGAGTGAAAATTATACTTTTCTAAAGAAACGAGAGATTGATGATCAACATTGACCAAAACCAATCCATTAAATATATAATACTGCAACTATCAACCATTGCTACCATTAACCCTTACACAATCAAACCGACAGCAAACACCAACTAAACACAGGGTCTATGGTTAAGATAGACAAAAGATAAATGACAATATCCGCCCCCTAGTAATTTTATAACAAGGATAAAAACTTGATATACTTTAACACTTTGACACTAGAGTGGCAAATTGTGTGTGTACCGAGTTCATGGAGTCTGGTCCATCTTGGCTAAATGAGTTGGGACATGCTAGGGTTGGATTAGAGAGATGTGACATGATCGCGTTTGACATAGTTTCCTTTATCGGATTGTTTGTTAGTTTGGTATACGGTTTAATTTCGTTAAAATGTTTTTTTGTCAACTCGAAAACCAAACCGAATTAAAAACCGAATTTGAATTCGGTTCGCTTTTCGGGTCGACCCCAATAACCCGAATTACACCATTTGTTTTTAAAAAATGATAATCACACAATTGTGATCCTTTGGTTTTTGAGTTTTTACCATTCTGTTACTATTTATTATGAAAAATATTTATAATTGTGATCCTTTGATTTAAACACAAATGACCTGAATACACAAATGACCAAAATACACATTTATATATTTATTGTGAAAATGCGTTGAGTTTCATATATTCACCCTCTTAACTACCTTTCTTGTTGAATATCAATATTGTAATTTCATTTTTGGTAAGAATGTACAATACTACTGTGATCAGTTATTGACCCAACTATATTTTTTTGCCTAGCTGATTTTAGAATCCCTGCAATATCGGTTCTATCCATGCTCAATTACTCATAACCTCACCGAATCAAGATTCTTAGTTATAACATCATAAATCATCAGTATCATTTTAATTTTTTACACCTATATGTTGGAAATTTAGTGCAATTGTAGGAATCGGATCATACTTGGAAATGGGTTTGGAGGTACGGAGTGTACACCCATCAAGTCACTGATTTTCCCTGACTCTTTTAGTGGTTAGAATTAAATGGGTGGTTACAAACATTTAAGTGGCAGGTTTGACTATGTTTTGTAACAACTTTTGGCTATTTAAGGGCAGATTTGACTGCATTAATGACCATATACTATTTAATTTGGTCATGTAACCACTAATTCCTAAATTATGGAGGATAATTATGGAAGAGATTAATTGACCATTAATCTCTTATTAATTCCATGAATAGGTTTTGAGTAAATCTCCTATAAATAGGGATCACAATTGCATAGAAAAAGACATAGAAACTTAGGGTTCTTGATATGTGCCTAGAACAAGAACAAACACTTGGCTTTATCCCAAGGAGGTATTCGTGATACCTAGGCATATGGTCGAATAATCTTCTTTGGAAAGTGATTACACGGCTTCAAGTTATATTCGGTAACCATCTTTGGTAATTAGCTAGGCTATTGATTATCTTCACCCTGATCTGGGATCTACTACAACCAACAATCAAAGAAGATTATTCTGTGATAATCAATGGCTGCTGCTGCAATGAAACACATGGCTTCAAACTTTGCCAAGCTTGACAAGTTTGAGGGGGTGGACTTTAGAAGATGGCAGAAGAAGATACACTTCTTGCTTTCCAGAAGGAGTGTGGTGTATGTGTTGACTACTCCTATTCCTAAAGATGGTGGTGATGATGCAACCGTGGAACAAATCAGGAAAAGGGCCAAGTAGGATAATGATGACTATGTCTGCAGAGGTTTAATCCTCAATGGTATGTCTGATTCTTTATTTTATATTTACCAGAATGTTGAATCTTCCAAAGAACTATGAGATTTCTTGGAGGCCAAATATATGGCTGAGGATGCATCAAGTAAGAAGTTCATTGTTAGTAATTTTACAAATTACAAGATGACTGATTCAAGACCAGTCTTGGAATAATAAAATGAACTTCTTGGTATACTTGGAAGGTTTACACAACATAAGATAAACATGGATGAATCCATTCAGGTTTCATGTATCATTGATAAACTTTCCACTTCATGGAAAGATTTCAAGCACACCTTGAAAAATTTGAAGGAGGAATTAACTCTTGTTGAGTTGGGCAGTCATCTGCGTATTGAGAAGTCCCTCAGGATGTAGGATAGTGACAAGACAAAAGGCAACAATGTTGTTGATCCTTCAGTTGTCAATATGGTGGAGCATAACAACTCCTCTAGGTACAATGACAACAAGGGTAAACGTAAGCATCATGATAACACCAAAGCTGATCCTAACAAAAAGTCTAAAGTAACTTGTCGGAAGTGTGGGAAACCTGGATACTTGAAAAAGGATTGCAAAGGTGGAAAAGTTGGCAACAAAGCCAATGGTTCAGGCACAAATGGTTTAGTGGATGGTTCTACCAACTCACTGAAAGGTCAGAATATGTTTAATAAATCTTTCTAGGTTTATTATGTTACATACGTATCTAAGGCTTATTATGTGCAGGATGATGATGTTGCGTGGTGGGTTGACTCAGGAGAAACAGTTCATGTGTGTAAAGATAGATGTTGGTTCAAGACCTATGAGTCGCTGAATGATGGATCTATTCTTCACATGGGAAATGAGTCAACAGCCCTGGTGCATGGACGTGGTTGTGTCGATCTTAAGTTTAGTTCTAGAAAGATTGTTTCGTTGTTTAATGTTTTGCATGTTCCTAATATAAGAAAGAATTTGGTTTCTAGTAGTGTTTTGAATAATTGTGGTTATAAACAAGTGATTGAATCTAATAAATTTGTTTTATCCAAACATGGTGTGTTTATTGGTTTTGGTTATTTGAGTAATCAAATGTTTAGGCTTAATATTGTTAATGATAATATTGCTTCAACCTTTATGTCAACCTTTAAACTGAATGATTCAATCCTATGGCATGCTAGACTGGGTCATGTCCACTTTAAGAGGATGCAAGATATGTCTAAGGATGGATTAATCCCAGCTTTTGACATGGACACTGAAAAGTGTAAGACTTGCATGCTGAACAAAATAACTAAGAAACCATTTCAAAATGTAAAACGTGAAACTAAAGTTTTAGAGCTGATCCACAGTGATTTATGTGATATGCATGCTACTCCTTCACTAGGAAATAAAAAATACTTTGTGACATTTATTGATGATGCTTGTAGGTTTTGTTATGTTTATTTATTACAATCAAAGGATGAAGCATTAGATAAATTCAAAGTATTCAAAACTAAAGTTGAATTACAACAAGGGTCCCAAATTAAAAGATTTAGGACTGATAGGGGAGGTGAGTACATGGATACTCTGTATTTTCAGTCTGTTGGTATTATCCATGAAACGACTGCCCCCTATACTCCACAACAAAATGGTATATCTGAAAGGAAAAATAAAGTACTAAAAGAAATGGTTAATTCCATGTTGTCCTACTCAGGACTGAGTCAAGGGTTCTGGGGTGAAGCTATGTTAACAGCTTGCTATTTATTAAATAGGGTTCCCAATAAAAGGAACATGATTACCCCTTATGAACTCTGGACTAAAAGGAAACCAAACCTGAACTACCTCGGGGTTTGGGGTTATAGGGCAGTTGTAAGACTCCCTAATCTAAAGCTAAAAACTTTGGGTGAAAGAGGCATTGAATGCATCTTTGTTGGATATGCTGAGCATTCCAAAGCTTTTAGGTTCTATGTCATTAAGCCTAATGATTCAATTTCAATTAACTTTATAATGGAATCAAGGGATGCAATCTTTGATGAGAATAGATTCTCATCAGTCCCTAGACCAAGTCTCAGGATTCCTGATGTGTTTCAAAAGCTTTAAATTTATAATGACTGATAGTACCGATTTATTATAGGGAAACACACGGGTAAAAGTATAACCCACGTATGTAGTATAATCTTTTTAGGTAAGACTAGGTTCTTCCACGGGATTGGGTATTCTAAGAAATAGTCAATAAAATTACGAAAAGGTACTTATCTTATAGACTGTCACGGATCTAAAGATAACGATTTGATTCAAGAAATAAAGGACATGTTTGGTTAAGAAACAAGAAACATTATGGACAAACTTGAGTAGATGAATGATTCACGAATGAAATTATAATCGATTTAAGAATGTTTAATTACTTAGAAAGATTATCTATTATTCATAATGAAAAACCCTTTCGGCCTTTATCTTTTATTATGAAAAATGCTTTAAGCGTAATTCGTGTTTGATAATGAGTAGTATAAGTTTGCTAAGCCAAGTTCGTTAGACATATGGTTTAGCGTTAAACCCTTTTGTACTTGGTTTAATGTTCGTTTACGTAGCCAGTCCTCACAAGGCTAAGGTCTAGTTGTCATAGACAAACAACTTGGAAATCAATCACGTAACAAGAGTCTTTCGACCTATATCCGGAATAAATGGTGATCAAACGAAGATTAAATAGTCCAAGTTCAAAAACATCAAACTTATATTATTCATATCAAAAGCTCATTCAAAAGTCAAGTTTGATCCATAATAATCATGTAGCTCCTAACCAAACATGTTAATCTACTCAACAATCATAATAACAACACATATAACAATCATGGTGAATTCAACATTCATATTATCAAAAGATAGAAACATGTTTTTACCAATATTTCAAGATTAGATGTTCAAAACCTTACAATGCCTTCCAAGAACAATGTAACAATTGGCTATAGTAACACTAGTAACTCCAACTTTCTTAGGGTTTGCTTGCTTCTTTACCAAGAAAGTGATGAAGGTGGTGGTTAACCTTCAAAA
The DNA here is from genome assembly GCA_026074375.1 of Tanacetum coccineum. NCBI lineage: Eukaryota > Viridiplantae > Streptophyta > Magnoliopsida > Asterales > Asteraceae > Tanacetum > Tanacetum coccineum. The sequence continues at coordinate 1,686 of BQNB010018852.1, read as the reverse complement.
CCTCCTTAGAACTACTAAAACTACTAGAACTTGTGATTGATGATTGAAAGATGAGAATGGAATGATTTGAGTGATGATTTCCTCTAAAATTCATGCTCTATTTATACTTGAGGATGGGTCTTCAGTTGCATAATTTGGGGGAGTGAAAGGTTGCACAATCATTGCAATCATTTATGATTTGGGAGTAACTGACAGCAAAGTGCGCCGCACACAAGAAATTGTGCGCCGCACTTAGTGATTAATTAAATGGCATTCAATTCGTTTAGAAGTACGCCGCACAAAATATATTGTGCGCCGCACTTTGGCTTTAATCATTAACTCCTCTTTAATTTTTCTTCTAGATCCTTCTTGTAACGACCGTTAGTGCATTTTAACTGGATTTCTTTGCATCGTTAGTCCTTTTCGTCACTTTTGGTCCTGAAATGAATATTACACAACAAACAGGCAAATTTTGCAATATTTCATGCGTTAACGTATATATATTTAGTGTATTTTCGAGGGATAATTTATGTATATTTGGAGCGTTATCAAATCCCCCCATACTTAGCTTATTGCTTGCCCTCAAGCAATCAAAGCGAAAGAATTTCGTTTGGTAAAACAAATTTATGATCACAAGCAAAGATAACGCGACAAAGCAACTCACGAATTTTTTATAGATAAGATTCGCTCAATTTGGTAAAATAGATAGTAAACGGAAGTCACTCATACGCGCAGTCATGAAATGTTCAAATTACCATAGGCTTGTACAAGAAACTAAACTTCACCGACATGGCGTAAGCACCAAACATAAACGTCAAAAGAGGTAAAAAAATTTAGTGATAATATTTATTATTTGTTGAGAAAGGTTTATAAATAAATCATAATCCATTTTATCCGTAATTTAACCAACTATTCACTTATATCATCCTTCTTCTTCTCATATATATATATATATATATATATATATATATAATATCAATTTTTCATTTGGGGAAACTTGCTTTCCCCCCATACTTAAGATCAGCACACTTCTTTTGCATAAAATAGCAACACTTGAGCTCCTTAATTTGAACGGATAAAATTTCAGATAATTTAGTTAAAAATCTTTTCAAACAAAATTTATTGTTTACTTATATTTATATTTTTATCACCTCTTAATTGGTAAATGTTTATAACACGCGAACGTGTTCCTACTGCGGTCTCATAAAGATTTCAAGCACAAGTTCTAGAATTAACAAATCACCGGCACACTCATATAATTTAAATCGATACCAATGCTCCAGAAAAGGCGACAAAACTACAAATACACAGCCGTAACGACAGATGAGATATTTGCAATTGCTCATTCCTTAACTCGAGAAAGTTAAAGATAAAATCATCTTAGGTATCAATAATGGATACTTGAATCCTTAAATTTATAATCCTCATAATTCTTGAATAAAACTCTTCATGCATACTTTTCTCAAGAAGGTATTGAACACCAAACGTCAACTTCTCGAACACCATAACAGAACGGCGTTGTCGAAAGATGGAACCGTACTTGTTGAGGCTGCTCGAACAATGCTAAGCGCAGCTAAAGTTTCTTTGTTCTTTTGGGCTGAAGCAATTGCCACAACATGTTTTACTCAAAACTGTTCACTCGTAATTCCTTGACATGAGAAAACTCCTTACCACATCATCAAAGGCCGAAAACCGTCTGTAAATATC
>BQNB010018851.1:2870-67696 GCA_026074375.1 Tanacetum coccineum | reverse complement strand
AGGTAAATTTGAGGGTGGATTTGAGAATTATTAAGCTCATTTAAGCTTTAAGAGCTTAAATGAGAGTATAGCTAGCTTATGAGTTAATTAGATAGCTTATTTAGCTTTAATAGAGTATAAAAGAGCTTTTTAGACCATTATGCATTTAAGTAAAAACAGGAATTAACAAGTGAACAATATGAAAACTAAACTTTTTATTGATATTTAAAACTGATTACAAGCTTAATATAAGAAAATTACATTTAAATTGAAAAACAATAAGCTAAAGTTACATAAAATAAGCTATACAAAACTAAAATTATACTACTCCTAGATATCTCTTGTGAGTGAAGAGATGCCTGTATTTATAGCTGGAGAAGGAAGTTTCTAGGCCCTCAAGTCTGTTAAACGCTCCAAATGATCCTGTCCCTTCTTTTCTTCCAATCATTAGTTATCCTCTTTTCATCGTTGGATCAATATGTGATCACACGGATTGCCAATGTGGCATTCCTTGTGTTAGAGGCCTTGTGCTTCTTTTGGCTTGTTTTTAGTATAAATTCCCATTTTGAGTGTGTTTCTTTGGATCCCACGTGACATTCCCTTGACAATTATAGCCAATGAGATAGCTTTGATGACGATTTTTGATGCTGACTCATTACTTGGCACTTGAATCTTTGTTCCACATAGTCAATTGCATTTTACCCTTTGTTTTTGACAGGGTAAATGGAGGAGAACGACGATGAACAGTAAAACGGTATTTCCCGCGCCCATTTCTTTTCTTTTTATAACTTTGTTTGACTGAGTGAATTTGGGCCCGAGTAAAAAGGATTGGGCCATGGGTTAACAGGTTTGGTTAAATTGTTATAGTTATAAGAGATAACGACCGTTATCTCTTTAATAAAAAGGAGATAACGGTGTTAGGGTTTAGGGACTTTTTGTGAATTATGATTTAATATTAAGGTTTTTTATGGTATTTTGAGGATTTCGTCATTTTGTGGGTTGACCATTATTGACCAAGACTTGACTTTGTTGACCATTGATAGCACTTTTTCTGTTCCTATGTCCGTGTTTGTCCGGTTTTGGCCGTTTTCTTGTGATTTTTGCGTATTCGCACCTACACATACACAAACAACAAAATACACAAATACAAGCATATTTTTGCACATTTTGATCATTTAAGGGCCATTTTTGGTATAATAAGGATATGTGATTTCTCACATATCAGTGCTATTAGCCCGATAATTCAAATTCAAGGATTTCAACCATCTCAAGTAATTTTCTTAGTATGGATGGCTTGCTCTAAAAAGATATGGAGCTAGATGATCATGTGGAGGCATTGACCAAAACCTTATATTATCTAAATATGATTGAAGAAAAAAGGATATGGTCCTAATGTATTTGTTACAAATTATTCAGGCCAAATTCCAGTTAACAAACTAACTAAAAAGTCATGTGCAAATCATGTGAGTGGGTTAAATTGAGTCGGGGTATTAAGGTATCCGATTTTCCAAGTTGAGGGTACTATTGTGGACCCTTAAGAGTTTAGGGTACTAGAGGACCCGGTTAAACAAATTCAGGGTACTAATATGCATTTTGGCCTTTATTAATTGATGGGGTACGTTTTTTTGTGGTGTCATCGGTCTTCTTATTACACTAACCGAGTCATGAAGTTGTCGTAGAGAGACAAGGCTGATGTGACACTCGGGATGTTAGTCTCTTGATGATCACCATTATATTTAGCCTTAAGCCATGAACCTTTTTTGATGTCACGTCATGATAAGTTAGGATGCGTTTGTTACACACCTTTTGGATTTAAGTTACAAATTATATCATTATGATCACATTATATCACATAGTTTGGGGATTCACACAACCTATCTTGTCCAATTGCAACCAAAATTTGGAGTGATGTGGTCGATATCGAGGTTAATCATTAGCTATAGTGCTTGTATCATATTCAGAACTCGTAATCGTCAATTCATAAGTGTTGTTTTAATGTAAAGAGGTGTAGTCTTTATATTTTTAATTTGAAACACTAAAATATTAAGGTAGATTTTTGAAGCACTTGCTTGAAAAACTGTGTTGTGACAAATTTTCTCTTTATAAGTAGATTATTTTTAATTTTTTTTAGACATATTAATTTTTCTAGAGTAACATATATTTATTTATAGACATATTGTAATAAATCATTTTGTTTACCTATAAATCAATCTTGTTGAACAAAAATACTATGTAAAATTTAAGTAGATTATTATGACAAAAATAAAGTTATGTCTGCATATAAAACATTTATTTAATTTAATTATAAAATGAGAGATGTGATATTACTAAAGTACCCATTCACCTTAATTTCTTGTTAAACAAGTTGTTAAAGCTAACATAAAGTGGGAACACACTAGCAAAACAATTGGGCCATAATTTTGGGTCGTGGTCATACCTGCCTTACCCGATTCATCGGTGTTATACACCGAATGGTTTCCTCAGTTGTCACTCACATCCCTTCCCTATCCATTAAAAATCTGATACGTTAAACACTCGTCGGTTGACTCCTAACCTGGTTTGGCGATAACAATTAACCAATATTATATCATTGTTATAGTGATTTGTGAGAGAGTGAACAACTGATGCTACAGTAAATTGCTTATTATATTTTTCTTAGTGCTAACTGCCATCTAATCTTTCCACTTAGTGTTGGTGTCCACTGCATAGTGCCATCTTTCTTCCTGAATTTTTTTTTATGAGTTTTTGGTTTATAAGGTCTTAGGTTAGGTTATGACTGTTCTGATTTGTAGTCTATCTTAGGTTTCGAAACCTATTGATGTTTTTGGCTTTTATTGATTTTGGAAATCATGTTTGGGGTTTTTGGTATGGATCTGTTGAAATTGTAGGTTAGTCGAATGCATTGTTGGTGTTGTCATTTTTGGTTTGGATTCTATTTTTCTTTGAATTTGTTTTTGTAAATGGTACATATGTCTTTTGGTTTAGTGCATTTGTTTAATGTTTCCGTGCTATATTAATTAAGCATTTTGTAGACGACTCCACGCTTCCAATTAATTTTCGCTTATTCAACTATTGGTGGTTTTTTCGATGTTAGGTTTGTTTGATTATTGGGGTTTGTTTGGGTTTGATTAGGAATATTGGCTTTTGTTGAGCTTAGGATTATTTATAATATATTAAGTTGAAGATGGTTTGGATTAGCTGATTTTGCCGGCTTATGAGGTTATTTAATTTGTAAACTAATAAGGTTTTTATCTTTGGGCTGACTTGGTTGCTAGTTGAGCTATGAGCTTCTATAATCTTCCTCGGTTTACACGTTAGGAACTTTGATTGCTTAGGTTTTCTGCCTATGCTGAAGCTACGTAAAAATAAATAGGAAAGAGTAAATAAAACTGTTTACAATTTTCTTATTGCGCTTTTTATTTTTGTGTGTGAAATAAGACTGATCCTGATATTGATTATAACATACTAGTTTGATGAGTCTCAGTAGATTCGATTAAAGTTGAGATTGTTCGTACCTTGGCAGGGCAACTTACTGAGGTTGCAACCATGGCGTATGTATCCTCTTTCTTTGATTGTTTACCTATGTGAGGCTCACTTACGATGATATTTACACTTCTTGCATCGCAACTTGATGATGCTTATAGGGCGCTTTGTCGCTGCTAAACGGGACCTTATTTGTGCATATGTTTAAGCCACATAAAAACAAATGCCAAAATAGTATGTAAAATTGTTTGGTGTCTGCTTATTGAGGTTTAAAACATTTTTTGTGGGTTCGATTAAAGCTTAGATTGTTCGTACCTTGGCTGGCCATCTCACTGAGTTTGCAGCCATGACAGGCGTATCTTAAGTAAGAAAGAAAATTCTTTCTTACTTACCATACTCTCTGTTAGGTTTCTTTCGAAAACGCCTTTGGTGGTTTCATTGTTATATAATATAGTACTGGCTATGATGATTACATGTTGTTTTCTAAGTTAAATGAAGTGGGTCAACTTTGATTTTATCCGTAACTTGGTGGGGCAAGGATCGAATGTTATGATCAATGTTGCAAAAATCGCGAGTCGCTAGCCGGACGGTCGACCACCCTGTAGCCTGTAATCGGTCTAGGCGCGATTAATCGGTTTTGCAAATTTTATATATAAATTTCAAAGTTACTTGTATGAGATGGATACAACACTTTAAATACACTAAAATTAAATGAGTTCAAAGTTACATTGTTCAAAACATAGACATAGATAATAAAAGTTAACAGTTAATAATTCAAAGTCACATTGTGAAAAAAATGTTTGACTTTCGTTGACCGATTAGGCCGATTTTTGATCGTTTTGACCGATTATTGAACGATTATTGACCAGACCGATTTTTCACTCGATTTGCCTTATTTTCCAAGGTATATGACCGAGTAGCTTGGAATCACCAATTACAAGGCCCCCTAGGCCGATTTTTGCAACATTGGTTATGATAGTATATTTATTACTATGTAAAAGTGTTTCTTCGCAGCCATGACAGACTTCATTTATTTTTGACCCTATTTTGTTTAAAAATTTAAGCCCAAATACTTATTGTATTAGATTTTTGACCCTATTCGAGTTGCGAGCACTTGGCGAGGCAGATTAATATGTTTGCAACCATGATAGGTGTCCAATTTTTTCGTTCCCTAACCTTTAATTTGAGTCTCGTATCCTTAGCTGAATGCCCTGCTGATTATTAAAAAATTCTTTTAACAAGCTAGATGTGCTTGGGTAATGGATCTTTGTGATTGTTTGAACGTGTTAGGAATGAATCAGTGGATGGTTTGTGGATTGGATTGGTAATGTGGTTGGGTTTTCAGCTGCAAAAGCTGTCAGGATGCTAGCCTTTTCTAACGACCAGCTCCATGTTCAAATGATAAGTCAACAACGATGCAGTTTACCACTATGTGGTGTAAATTATCCTGATGAAATTTAGCGTGTCTTCGAGTTAACTGATTACTTGAACACATAAATGATTCTTGGAGGACATGAAGAACGTGTCGGACGACGATATGCTTTGTTCAGACTATTAATGAATAATTAGGGGTTATGTTTAATGTGTTATCATGATGTGTTTCTGTATGTGGTTTCTGTGTTGTAATCGATCTCAGCTTATTCAACTTTGGTTATACGCTTTTTGTGTTGTGGTCGATTTTAGCTTATTCAACTTTCGCGGTTTTCGCGATATCATGGGTTCTTTGATTATTAGGGTTACTTAGCTTACTTATCAACTTTATTTAGTTTAGGTAGCTGACATTCTTGCTCCACATAATGGGAGGGAAACACATGTTCAATTTGTGGTGGAGGACGACGACTTGATGTCGGCCGCACTACATATGTACAAAAGGGTTGTACGGGGCTGCCCATGTTCAGTTACTTTCAGCTTTATGTTAGTTTTTAACAACGTGTGTTAGTGGATTGTCGCAAGATTTCATTTGAAAGCGCCTTGGGTTGCTTCATGGATATGTAATGTAGTGACTTGGCTAGATGGCGGACTTCTGATTTTTCAGAACCTCGAGCTTTAATCTGAGCCAAATGATCTTTCGATGTTCCTCCTCTAATTTCCAGCCTGCAGTTCCCGTGGGATCGGTTCTATAAAGTATGAGTTTTTGATAAAACCTTTTACTTAATAGGGATGACCGATTTACGGGTACCATTATCATGAAACTAGAGGAAGAACAAAAGTGTTCTATTCTTTTTTGTGTTGTTTTTTTGCAGCGTTGTTTTGTATTTGTTGTGTTCTGAATTGGGTTTATCCTGGTAAAGGATTTGTTGAATACATTGATAAGTTGAGGTTATTCACGGCGGAATCTGTGTCATTTTGTGTTGCTTTTGTAAAACTGAGTTGTTCAATGTGGCGGTGTCGATTTAAATAGAAGGAGATTCTTTGCATTTTAGCGGAGCAGTTATTAAGCTTGCAGCCATGACGGATGAATACTGTTTGCAGGCCCTTTTTGGGTACGATTACATGGTGTCTACTAAATGGCTGACAATGTTGATTTTTTTCTACAATCTTATTGTTAAAAGCTAACATAAAGTGGTAACACATTAGCAAAACACTTCGGACATGACTGTTGGGACGTTTACCTGATACATCTGATGGTTTTCTCAGTTGCCATATGTTTTTCAAAACAACCTCACACTGATTTATGTCACTAAGCGTGTCTGTGGAACCTTGGATACATTGGGGTGGGGCAACCTCCTAGGTTTGCATCCATGCTTTGTGGCAGTGCTTTCGGATGTGATGACTACGAGCAGGTTCGATTAAAGTTGTGATCGTCCATGTCTTGGCAAGGCAGATTAATATGTTTGCAGCCATGGCGGATGTCCACCGTCTTCGTTCCTTGAGCTATACTCTGAGCCACATATCTTCAACTGAGCACCCTACTGATTATGGGTCATGGGTTGTTGTGAATGTCTCGTTGGGTTAAGAATAAACCCGTGAACGATTTGCGGATTGGATTGGTAATGTGGTTGTGTCTTCAGCTGCAAAAGCTGAGAGGAATCTGTTGTGAGTGGGAAAATATGTACACCTGACATGGAACCTAGGTTGTGACGAATACGGCTCTTTCGACAGTTTCTTCCTTTTCACAACTTCCCGTCAAGCCATCTCGTGGAATTCAATTGATCATATTAAGTGATAGCCTCCAACAAGAAACCCGTATGTTGCTCTTACTCAATGGGGATGATTGGTGGCACGGGAACTTTTGGCAAGAAGTTATAAAAAGCACCTGAACAATCGTTGGCTGTAGTATGCTTGCGTTGGTATGTTGGCGTAGTAACCTCACCTACGTTGAGAATGCAACCGATACCGATATTGTCAGCTTTTGGATGCGCATACCTGAACCTTATGAATTTCATCTAAATTGGGTGAGAGTATTTATGAATCTGTCTAATCGTACTCTGGAAGATTCGGGAAAATGTGTGTATTGTGTATGAATGTGTGTGTCTTGAATGTGTGCGTATGTGTCTTGGCTAGGTAAACTCTTATGTTTACAGCCATGTCGGATGTCCGTTTTTTCGATTCTTAAGGTCATGGGTTGTGGATAACTTTTTGTCGACAACCATAGCACCTAATGTTTACAGATTTGTAGAATACTTGTAATCATTGATATATAAACCAAGAACTAGTGAGAGAAAGTGGAAGGAAGGAAGTATTTTCTAAAGAGAGAAAGTAAATAACATAGAACGCATTAAGTGGAATGTGAGAATACAACCAACCAACACCCTCTCCAAGGCATGGAGAGGGTATTTATACCACATATTTGGTCGGCCATTGGCCTTTGGGCCATATTAGCTTATAGACTAAATATTGACTAACTACGGGCTTTGACTACTAAATATTGGAAGTGACCGATACTTTTCTTGTTTATAACAATCTCCCCTTAAGGGAGGTCACTCCAATTTACAAAACTTTAATCCTAGCATACTATGCATCATCTTTAGTCTTCAACTTATAAACTTCAAATCTTTACTTTTTCTTGTGAATATGCTATAGTTATATTGACTTTTAGGCAGGAGCACATTCCTTTGACTTTAACTTGTATATGAGAAAGTGATCTTGAACACCTTGAGATCATCAACCAAGCATAATCTCATTTCGCCATCTAGTATGTTTTGCCATCTTGTGAACTTGTGACTTCTGGCCCGACATGCTCATACCTTTCTTGATTTATTGACTTGAAAACCTTTAATGTTGCATCTTTCTTGAAATTCTTTAACTTTAACAGTTCATCACTTCGATAAAGACGTATGGTATCAGAGTAGCGAATTTTTTTGAAACATGTACTTGAGCTTTCATGATGTCTTTATGTTTGTCGGTCGGGTATGAGCATGTGGTTATGAATCTTGTGAGTCAGCTGGAATCAGGTACCTTCACCTCCATCTTTAAGTATCCTGCATTAAAATAGTTAGCAATAAAGCGGGGGCACGAATGTGGCTTTGTCATTCGCCCGTGTTTGGCTGGAGTAACCATCGAATCCGTGAGGATCGACCTGTGATCAGGTAGATTCATTTTAAGAAGAATCTCCTTGACAGGATTTCCAGCTTGCTGTATTGAATCTTTCTAACACATATGTATTAGATTCATCGTACTCAGCATGTTCTCATTATCAGAACGTCTTAAAGCAGACAACACGATAAGAGTGAACCGGTGAGTTACTGTCTTACCGATTGAAATAGAAAAATCGATTTGAAAATCAATCGACGTGTCACTTGCTAAAGTGGTTTTGTGACACATCGAGAGTGTTAATCATTTCAAAAATTCATCAACCGTTAATTCATGACCTGGAACAAGTTTGATTCTTGTAGAATCTCACCATCATTTCTTTCCAGTTGTCACAAGTTTGATTCATATAGAATCGCACAAGTCACCTACCATGAGCTTGTTTGATGTTGACTCAAGTAGGATTTCCATCTTCACTGTGAATTATATCACTCGGATGTTCTGGCAAAATCTCAAGGATAATGCGTAGGACTCTTAGAATATTTCTTGTTATTCACATTGTGTGAGATAGCAAGCATACTTTTTATAAGTGTCCTAATGAGATTTATGGATGATCTCTTTTGTCTCTAGACTCAATAGTGCACTTTGATTTTAGTGATCAGAGGATGGAGCGGACTGCTACCTTTTCAATATCAACTAACTCGGAGTAAGAAAGTCGATAGAAATGCGTGTATTCTCTGTGAGAAATGAAACAAGAGTCTGTTGAGAGACCTTGAGTGGATAGGGAGGGTTGTGCTTAGCGTCACTGGGTCCATGATTGTCTTCAATGTCAGACAACACCTTAGTGTTTCTGACAGTTTATATATTGACCCGGTTTCTGCCTAAGTGTATGGAGGGCTTATTTCTTTTCACCGTTTATCATTACATTTCTTTTTCATTCTTCAAGCCCTTCAGTGCTTATCGAGACTTCATAACTAACATCTTGTTGGGATTATTCCAGTGCTAGCTCTATCTCAGTAGGTACTTTTCCCGATTCTCACTTTTTCTCCTTTTGTATCATACCTAAGGACTTCTATACTAACTAGTGGATATCCCTGGGTAGATCCCTCCGGTTCTGGCTGGATCATGGGATTTGAATACCTAAGCCTAACCGCCTTATAACTCCATAAATTTAAGTACATGGTCGGTCTTTTGGGTATTTCATCACAATCCTTCCAAAATCATTGAAAAATTTCAATCAAAGTGTTTGATATAAATATCAAAAGATTTACACTTTGAGAGTTTTTCATTATCACTAAAAGCTCCCCCTTAACATGTGCATCGTAATCGTAGTACATGCTAAGTGTGGAGTGCATTGAGTCCATTTTATATGATCACATTTCAATACAAATTAGATTCAGTTTAATCACATTTTCTCCCCTTATCCAAAATGTTAATCCCTTGATATTTTGGATATCAATTGATTAAACGTTCGGGGACAAAATGTTACATACTATCTATAAGGAACATTTTAATGCTCCCCCTCAATTTATGAGGGTATATAAGATAGTGCTGAGTACAATAATTTGAAATTTTTTGAATTTACTAAAAAATTCTTGAAAATTTTATACTCGAGCACTTCTTGATATCACCATAAAGTCTACACTACATATATACAAATTTCACAAGTTAATTATTATGTACACGGTTTGACCTGATTATGATGAGGACATCATATGATAAATCATATGGTCCTTTGTAGCAGTCGCAAGTCACCCTCGTACGGTCTCCCACCAACAAATTTCTACAAATTCACAAGTTTTTATTATTCACGAGGATTGACCTTTTAAGATGAGGACATCATATGATAAATCATATGGTCCTTTGCAGTAGCCGTAGGTCTCCCCCGTATGGTCTTCCACCAACGAACCTTTCCAGACTCCTCATTATCCTCCTTGACTTGAGTATTTTGTCGATTTTCTGAATCATAGCTGCTGCACGTTCTTTGTCACTGTTTCTCCAGATTGTCTGAGGCAGATACTCCATTTGTATACCCTTTAGCCTATCATCCAGAGCAGTCCGAACATCATTGAGTGTGTCATCACAGAACTTGTAGAGTTAGTCAAGGCGCATTAGTCTGTTCTTCTTGTCTCTATTCTGATCAATGAATCCTCGGGGATTGGGGTATGCAGTATATGCTTCCCGTTGTCTGAGATCAGGTTTGTATGTATCTGGCTTAGTGATGTTGAGTTTCTTTTGATAACTCTCAACACCCAATTGAAGATCTTCAACACGCCTTTGGATAACAATACTTCTTGTAAACATTAGAAGAGCGACACTAAACGTAAGACGTTCTTCAACCTTGAGGTTTGTCAGCTTGCCTTAAACAAGAAGATTCAACATGTCTTCAATGTCTTGGAGGCGAAGCCTTTTAAAGTCGCCTTCCTTAAATGAGTACAGTTTGTCATCGGCTCTGCGAACGATGATCCAATCCAGATGCTTGTATCCATGCCATTCTACGATTTGAAGTTTCATGACAATAATGATTCTTCGTCTTGAATAGACATCTTTTGCTGATTCCATGTTAGCCACAAATCTATAAAATTGTTGTCGTTTGCGTCCCCAGTGTGAGATCCCCCAAAGAGCATACTTGTCATAGCTAACCGGTACTTTACTCCATATTGAACTAGGGACCAAATCTTCAATCCACTTTATGTTTCCATAATCTGTCGCCTTGGTCTTCGTGACAGAAGTAGAATAGGTTCGGCTTGAAACACCACCACTCAGATATGCGAGGTCGTTGTTGATGAAGTGAGCAAAAGGGATAACTTGACAACCTCGAGAGTTAGGTATCAATGGTAGTGGCTTCCGCAGATCATGTGGATAGCGCTGACCTTCAGGGTTAGTCCAGTCTAACTGTTAAGTAGTTGCCTTGTATACTTCTTCAAAGAAATATTCCAACTCGACCAGACTCTTGCATGCGCCTTTCATCAACTCGAATGTTGGACCGGCTAGTAATTCAGGTGTTAAAGTATCAACCTTGAGCCGATTCATCATGAATGCCGAGAAGTCAATGGGAGTATCCATTAGCTCATCAAAGGACTCTTGAGGGTCTTCTTGCCTAGCCAAGTTGCTTAACCAAGGTTGAGCAGGTCCATGATCAGCAGGCACAATCTTGTTCCAATCACGATCAGGAGAGGGAAGTCTTGAAGGTTGCTGAAACCAATCAGGATGTGAATGGGCTTCTTCTTCAGGTTGATCATCATTGAGTCCCGTATCAAACTCCTGATGTGATAGATCTTCAAAATCATCTGCAGTATGCATAGGCACCTCTGCTGGAGCAGACTAGCCAGCAGACTGTTGATGCGATTTAGACCCTTCAGTAGACTTGCCAGTTGTCGTGGAAGTCTTTTCTCTTGGTGTACTGAAGGATTCAGGTTCCTTTCCTGCTCGTCTTCTCTTGGACCCCCAGTGTATTCCAACAGAGGGTTCTTGATCATCATCAGCATTATCCCGACGTCTCTTGATAGTGACAATATCGCCATAAGTATCAGGAGGGCTTTATCAGCTTCATACATGTCAACTAATGCTTTGTATAGGTTCTTCTGTTCATCAGATTTGTCGATTGATTTGTTACTCTTCTTCTTGTCAATGAGTATCTTTTTCAGTTCCAGCTCAGACAGATTAGCAGCTACAACATGAGATGTCTTGGCTTCATTTGATGATCGAATCAGAACCTCAGACTCAAGTTGTTCATTCACTAGTTTCTCAATTCTTGGGAGAATCTTGTCTATCTTCTTCTCGACTTGAGAATTTACTTGTTCTTTGATGATTTTTTTATGTTCTCGTCAACTTTGTTGAAGAAGTCTTCATTTTCAGCTTGAGCCTCTTCTCGAATTCTGTCAGACTTTAGTTAAACAGCTACATCTACTGCTTCTTTAAGCTTTGAGCCCAGATAGTTGTCAATGATATTTGGAATTGATGAGAGAGCAGTAGCATACTGATTAGTCTGTATGAATTCTGAGAAGCCTTGTTCCGGGGCTTTGAGTCTGTTATCGAACCCGAATAAAGAACCAAAGTTTAGAATGTCCAGAAGAGAGGTACTCGGAGCAGTTGTTGGTATAGGAAGTGGTGTTTGAGTTCGTTGTTGAATGAGAGGAAGGGGTGGTGGGGAAAGTGTTATGGCAAATGAGGGAGTTGTATCAGCAACAAAAGTGACAGGTATTTCTACAAGAGAGGTTGACTTAGTGTTAAGAATGGAGTTAATTCCTGTGTCTGGATATTGGAGATGAACCCAGAAGATACTGAAGAACTCTGCTGTTGACCTTCAGGATTAACCGGAGTTTGGGTCACGTGAGTATCTTCAATTACTTGAGTAATTTGAGGAGCATCTGTCATATCTGCATCTCTCCCCTCCAGATTGACATTCAGATCTCTGTACAAATCGTTTGCATCTTCCTCTTCATATGTATGTTCAACATTCACCTCTTCTTCCTTAGTATATTCACTTTGTGCAACATCAACATTTGCTTCAGTATCTGAAGGTTCAGATTGAGAAGGTGTATGAACCCTCGGATCAGAAGACTCTTCTTCATCATGTGTTGTAAACTTTGGATGGACAAATGCATTACCCTCATTGTCGGATTCTGTCCTTTCACTTTGATTGTCAGCATCATCATGATCATCATTAGCAGTATCATCATCACCTTCATTATCATCATCATCATCTGAACTTGTTTTCCAAGAAATTTCCTCATCATTAGACTCATATGTTGGTACATCGGGAACCCCTGGTGTAACACCAGTTCCTTCATGTACACCTGAGCCACTGGCATGAGAGCTGTGGGTCTGAATTAAGCTTTGTTTGGTGACAATCCTTAGTTGTTCAGCCTTAGTTAGTGCTATTTCAGAGAGAGTCTCTAATCCCTGAGCAGGTTGCCTCCTCTTACCAGACTTAGCACCTTTAGCTGCAGCTTTGAGTCTTTTTCCTGTGGAAGCTTTAGGTGCTTGTTCAGTCTTATCCTTGGAAGTTCGACGTACATACTTTGGCTTAGGAGTCGCTTTTCCAGTAGCAAAGGCATAATAAGTCTTGAATGCTTCTGATTCTTTCATTGCTGGAGTGATGAGATAGTCTGGAAGAATGGCACCGTATTTCTGAACTACTTCATGCTGAGGGATGAACCTCATTGTAGTGAGAATGGGATCATCATTAGCCATGTGCCAATCCACCTTGTTCCTTCTCGGAATCGATTGATCTTGTGACATGAAGTGGTTGATGATGACCTTGGTGAATCTTGGATAGTACATGTACTTGTTCTTTCTGGACTCCTTATTTTCGATCTGATACACTAAGTCTTCCCATAGAAGGTAGACAAAGTCAACATTTTCTTGATGATATAAACCCCAAAGAATCTGAGCCCTAGAAAGTCGAAGTGTGTCGATTCCTGTAACTTTACCACTAAGACATTTGTTGATGATGGTAGCAAATGTTCTCCAAGGTTGAGGTAGCAAATCAACCTTGACATCAGAGAGTAACTTGATGGTTCCAAGATATCCAAGTTCTCTCATAAAAGCAAGAATGTCTTCTTCAAACAGAGTATCAACAAAATGCTGTCCAGGAAGCTTTGGACATATCTGAAGCATGTTCCTAAAAGTGTCCAGATCAAAAGAGTAACTCTTTTTGTTCATCTTGAATCTGATGGTGTGCTTGTAGTAAGAAGTAGTATTCCAGAATTCTTACATGTAGATAGCAAGGACACTTGCAATGATCAGAAAGGCTTGATGAAAGGGAGTGTTAGAGAGAACGTCCAGTGCAATTGAAATGTTGGTTCTTTAGGTTTGAATGTGGTGCTCAGTTTGTAATTGCAGCTTCCAATCTTGAGACGTTGTTCCTGTGGAACAAAAGCATCGTCAAGTGCTTGTTGTTATTCTTTTGTGATACTAATGATTATGCTAAGAAAGAGTTGACATAGTTTATATATAAACAAGTTTATACAGACACTATATCTAAAGACCCTAAATTGACACTTAATGCTTGTAACACGATTAGAAAAATAACTGTTGATAGTGAACTTAAATTGGCTTAGTTGAAGTAATCCAATTTTAACTTGATTGGATTTCAAAGATAATCAATTTTAAATTTGCTTCCTAACACAAGTTTTAAGTCACCTTTTGGTTAGAATCTACGTGTTTATGATAATTAGCCTTTTTGAATCCTTTAAGTATGATTGAATCTGGTTTTAAAGTGAAAACTGCGAATTCATGCTCTAAATGATGTTGCAAATTCGAATGGTAAAGCTCTGTGCGAATTCGTGTCCTTAAGCGTATTGCAAATTCGTTCCTTACTGCATATTGCGAATTCGTGTCCTAAAGGTTGTCTACGAATTCGGACCCTCTATCAAATTGCTAATTCGGATACTGAAGGTTGCTGCGAATTCGGACCTTACATCAAACTGCTAATTCGGATACTGAAGGTTCATTGCCAATTCGGATACAAAAGACGTATTGCAAATTCGGACACTTAAGGACATCTGCTAATTCGTATTGAACTAATTTCCTGCCAATTCGTGTACAACATGGACTGCGAATTCGTATACTTCTATGATTGCCAATTCGAATAACACACAAATTTTTAATTTTAATTCAAGTGTTTGTAGATGTTTTGACCCTTGACGTTTACTCACCTATCTTCATATCATTCTCAAGAACATTTTGCAATTTAGAAGCACAGATTTAAGCAAACTCGTTCAAACGAACATTCAAAACCAAGAGACCATAAATTGCCAAGAATCAAGCACGTTATATTTGTGTTTCAAGGCATACACACATTCAAGTAGACATATAACATTTATAAAACTCAAAACCCACAATCCTTGTTAACTAAAAAACCCAAACACGCACAATTCGATATAGAAAATCAATCAAAACAAACTCAAATGATATTCATATTAAAAAACTGTTACAAACGTGTCATTATCACCCATTTGTGAACAAAACCCCTCAATCAATTTACGTTTTTATTCAGTTTTAATTTTTGAAGAACCCTAATTTGATTATTAGGGATTTCGAAATTAAATCCTTGTAAAAATGTAATTCGTTCGAGATGGGAGTTCATTAAGGTGTAAGGAACATTATTTGAATTATACCTTAAGCACGATATGGTCTAGAAATGGAGATTGTGGTGTTGGCGATTCGAGGAGGGTTTTGAATAAAAATGAAGTGTGTGTGGTGTGTGTGTGAAACGGGGCAGGAATGGGTGGGGTCGGTGTGTTATAAAACTAATTTAGTTTTTGACACATTCACCCCCTAAACTTTCATATTCTTAGCATTTTTTGATATTAAATGGTGTAAGCATAAACAAGTTAGCACAATAGCACTTTTAGTCCCTAAAGGTTTAACTAATATACCTTAACAACTTAATCATGCACATATTCTCACTCAAGACATAAACAAATAACATGTGAGGCACATATAAGTTAAATTTAATTAACTTAATCAAAGAAGGATATTCCGTTATTGTTTAAAACCTTTATCCCTTTTATCAACTGACATTCTGAAGAAGTTTTTTTACATTTGCTCCCCCTCAAATATTGACCCGTTTTATATTTAAAGATCTGTAGTCGTTGTTTGAGAAAACAAATGTCTTAAAAAATATTTTCTGATGAAGCACTGTTTTATTTATGAAAACAACAAACACCATAGCAAATAAGATTTCTCTTATTTAACACATAAGCGCACTGACACGTACACTTATGGAAACATAGGAAGCACGGGTTGTGTTGCAAAGTAAACACAAGCCTTTGCATGGTCATAAAGTAGACCATGCCCGAGAATAAATTCCCGTTGTTAGGAACAACTGTCTTTTTGACGACATGTTTTCCTCAGGGTGAAAAGCGGGTTACTATCTGAAATAATAGTAAGCCATTTGGCATGTTTTGAAAACATTTGGAACTTCTGCTCGAACTTCATTTACAGCCTCGTATCATTATTGAATGACATTTCTAAGACCGTAAATGTTATCGATTTTCAAAAGACATGCCATTATTACCTCTTTTTATATTTTCTGATTTTTAAAAAAAAAATTCTTTGGTTTTATGAGTTTTATATTTTTGTATTTTGTTTTTATAAAAATTTGAAAAAAAAATGAAAAATCTTTTTGGTTTTTGTGGTTTTAATATATATACATATGATACAGGATATTTGAATAGGTACCACCACTATTCTTCCACTTCGTCTGCCAACTTTTTCAGAGTCTCCGGCGTAAAACTCCGCATTCTCAGCTTGCTGATAAGAAATTCAATTCTTTCTCTGCATAGGGGTTTAGTGAAGATGTCCGCTAGTTGATACTCCGAGTTGACAAAGTAAAGTTCGATCACACCATTCTCAACATGCTCCATATGATAAAGTTGGAATCTTAGATGTCTATATGCTTTGATATGGAATGTTGAAACTTTGATGCAAGCATAAGGTCCAATAAGCGCTTTTTGTTATCCACAGTACACCTGGAATTTTATTGAATCAAGGCCAAGTCGGTAAGCTGTGATCCTCATCTAAAGAATTTTAAGGAACAACATCTCGACATAGCAATATATTCAGCTTCCGTACTAGACATCGTAACACTTTTCTGCCTTTTTGATGACCAGCTAACAAGTCTATCTCCTAGAAACTGCATACTATCAGACGTGCTACGATGTGTATCTTGACAACCAGCATGATCCGCATCTGCAAATGTTGTTAGTGCAATTGAAGAATCCTTTGGATACCATAGAACCCAATTGACGGTTCCTCTTAGATACCAAAGATCCTTTTGACCGCATTAAGTGCATTTTTCGGTAGGACCGAGCTCTGATGCTGCGCGTGGGGGGGGGCACACCGCATATGACCAAAATTGAAAGGCCAGTCTACTGGCTGTGAGATAAAGGAGGGTGCCAATCATGCCACGATAGTGTGATGGATCAACAGCTTTCCCTTCTTTATCCTCATTCAGTTTGGATTTCTCCACCATGGGAGTATCTACTGGGTCAGAAGAATCAAAACCGTATTTCTTTAAAGACTCAATGGCATATTTTCTGACTGTTAATACAGACGACCTCTGGATTTTGAAAAAATCAGTAGTCCTAAAGAAAAATGAGAATTTTTCCCATCATTGAACATCTTAAATTTCTTGAACTCATGATTTTTAGCAAATAGGTCACAAAGTTCAGGTGTAGATGCAGCAAAGATAATATCATCGACATATACTTGTACCAGAAGTAATTCCTTGCCTTCCTTACGGATGAACAGAGTAGGATCCACTGAGCCTTTGGAGAAGTCTTGGGATCTCAGGAATGAAGACAACATGTCATACCATGCGTGTGGAGCTTGTTTCAACCCATAAAGAGCTTTCTTTAGCTTGTACACGTGATTCGGGTTATCTGGATCCACAAACTCGTCCGTCTGGCTAACATAAACCTCTTCCTGTAGATTACCATTCAGAAACGCAGTCTTCACATCCATTTGGTAGACGACCATGTTCATGTGAGCGACAAACGCGAGAAAAATCCTTATAGCCTCTAATCTTGCAACCGGAGCAAAAGACTCTTCAAAATCAATACCCTCTTCTTGACGGTAACCACGAGCCACTAATCGAGCCTTGTTTGTTAGATTACCTCCCAGTTCATCTAGCTTCACTTTGTAGATCCACTTCAAAGTAATAACCATAACTTTATCTGGTCGGGGTACAAGCTCCCGTACTTCAAGGCGTTCAAACTCATTGAGCTCTTCTTGCATTGATTCGATCAAGCAGGATTGAGTCAAAGCATATTTATACGTCTTGGGTTCCACAACAGTGAGGAAAGCATTGTAGTAACAGAACAGAGCTTGCTCATGTAACTGCAGCCTTGTGGAAACTGGTCTTTCGAGTGCACCGATTATATTTTCAAGTGGGTGATCCTTAGTCCATTTGCTGTTGTGTTCAGAAATTTGGTGATCGGGATGCACAATTGTATGAATAGAATCCGATGATGAAGATTGATCAAAAGGAACTTCTGGAATTGGGACACCAAAGTACGGATCATTACCCATATGTGCAACTTCAATATCATGATTGTTTTCTTCAACATCGTTAGGAATGACGGGAGGCTGAGTTTCTGGTGTTGTTTGAGAGTTACTTGGTGATGGTGCATCTTGGTCAACATTTGTTAAAGAAGGTGAACCGGTTGATACAACGGGAACTGGAGCTACTACTTCAGCAACTGGAGCAATGACTTCAGGGGCTGGTAGATCAACACTGGTTATAGGAGTGAGTAATTCATCAAACATCGGTTGAAACAGAATATCCCAGTCAGTTCGTGAAGGTGGTACATACGGTGTTGAAGGAGGAGGGTTTGGCTTCATAGAGCTGAGGTTGACACACACACACCCCCCCCCCCCACCCCCCCCCCACCACCCCCCCCCACCATGGGATTTATGGGGAGTCCAGAACTGATGTTGCAGGGCGTTATTATGAAGTGCGGGTCCTGAACTGCTTTGTTCAGAAGCCATCGCTGTCAGCTCATCAAAGTCTACATAAATTGTCCCAATGATCCGTCTGGTACGTCGGTTGTAAATTCGAAATGCTTTCTTTGTGGGTGCATAACCAATGAAAATACCAATATCAGCCTTCGGTTGTAACTTACCCAAATTCTCACTATCATTTGTCGGATAGCAGAGTGCACCAAATACATGGAAAAATGATAGGTCGGGAGGTTTGTCATGTAAAAGCTCATATGGTGTTTTGCCGTGACGAAGGCGTATGATGGAACGATTTTGGGTGTAACATGCGGTAGCAACTGCTTCTGCCCATAAAAATAACGGAGCTTTTGCATAAATCAACATTGTGCGGGCAGCTTCAATTAGCGTACGATTACGTCTTTCAACGACACCATTTTGCTGTGGAGAGCGAGCAACAGATGTTTCATGAGAGATACCAATCTTCTCATAATATTCACGCAAAGTTTGATTAACAAATTCAGTTATTAATACTTATTCTGATTTTTCGGCAGTTACTTGAAGCCGCACTTAGATATCTTGAGAAACTTGATTATGAAATTGAAGCTTCATCTTTTAACCTTAGAACTTAACCCTTGTTGAATATGAGAGTAATCATTAGAACTATGACAGGATGTACTTCTTTCCATTAACACTCGCGACACGCATTGGTCCACAAAGATCCATGTGCAAAAGATAGAGTTTTTCTTGGTTGGTGTCTTCAGATTTAGGTTTGTGGGGTTTCTTCTTGCTTTTACCCATTGCACAAGTAGAACACAAATGGTCCTTTTCAAATTTAAGCTTAAGGAGACCACGAACAAGACCGTGTCCTAGCCTAAGTTGGGAATTGACCAAGTTTAAATGAGACAAACGTCGGTGCCATAGCCAGGACATAGTCTTTGAGGCCTTTGACAAGAGACATATGGGAGAGGATGCCATCATATCTCCAAGAGACAGAGTGTACAGATTGTTGCCTTGAGATCCAGTCAATAGATCAACACCTTCTAAATTACGAATGAAGCAGGTGTGTTGACGAAAAGCAACTTCAAGGTTCGAATCACAAAATTGCCCAACAGAGAATAAGTTGTGTCCAAGTCCTTCCACGTAGTAAACCTTTGATATCGTAACATTCCAATATGATAATACCATAACCCAAAATATCTTTGCCAAGTGATTTTTTTTGAATTTAACTGTACTCTAAAACTTATTGGACGAAAATTGGTGAGATGAGAGCGATCTCATGTCATATGCTTGGAGCAACCGGTAGTCAAATTACTGAGAACAATGTGAGTGACTGCATTCAATTCAGGAAGTAGATGGAACATTGGAAAACTTTGGACCCTCAAGATTGGACTGGGTTCCTTTTTATTAGCATGATACAGATTTGAGAAAATCTTAGTTTTGCTATTAGGAAAACATTTGTTTTAGATTTCCCTAGGTTTCCTTGAGTAAATCCAATGTTTACAACCGGCCTTAGTGTTTCTATTTTCTAGGGCAGTTTTGGTTTCCTAGGGGGAAAACTTCAGTAAGTTGTGAGTAATCCCCCCATAGTTAAAGGGCACGCGTTTCCTACTATAGTGAATGTTCATCCAATAGGTCTCCACATGTATCCAATTTTTGTAAACACCTTTCCTGTTAGTTTCTAAACTTTCTTCTTTGACATTTTCTTAACAGATTTAGATTTATTACGAGCATTCACATTATTGATAAAATCAAGAAACACACAATTCCATGATTAGCTGAAAGCATGCATCCATATACACTTTACACATTTTAGTTCAGAATTCGGGCATTAGCTGAATGTGCACATGAGCAGTTCCTTTACGATTCACATACAATCTTTATTTTTCAAACTAGATTTAACTTTCTTAGGGGAGGGCTTCTACTTTCTTCTTATGAGTAACTTGAGTGTTTGCCCTAAATTTAATCTTCTTTGTATTGCCTGAAGGCTATGATCCGCTAGCACTAGTAGACGATTTACTCCAGTAGAAGAACAACATTAGGTTTGGATTAGAAACTAAGTTTGATGTAGAGGTTGTTTTTGTTACTTTTGTTTATTGGAGATATGACGGGCTTAGTAAATCTAACGCTTTTGTCCTTGTTCTTTGGGGTTACAACCACTAATTTTCCATCAGCATTGTTGATACTAGGGCAGGTGTTACTGATGTTTGTTAGCAACTCCTGTACTAGTTTAGCATACCTACATGCGAATTCTAAGGATTGATCTAGTGGATATTTTGATTTAACATGTTCAACTAGATCCCTAAGAACGATAGTTTCTTCCTGAGTGTGCTTAATATAGGCAGAGTGAGCTGTCTGTTTATTCAACAATTTAGGGGTTATTGGTTCCACATCGATCTTAAGCATTTCTGGATCACTAGGGTGTTTTATAACGTTTATATCAACTATAGCTTTTCCTTTAAGTTTCCTTAAGTCATCCCCGAGAGCTGTAATTACCAAAACTTTTTCTTGAAGACTAGCATTTAAATCAGAAATTTCCACAGACTTTAGATTGACTTGATTAATTAAATCATCACAATGTTCTTTTGATCGAATTGTGCTGGTTTTAATGAGTCATAAAGTTGTTTATCGGTCTGTTTCTAAGGCTCATTTTTAGCAATAATAAACTTTGTCACCTATGATCCAAATTTCAATGTTAATTGTTTTAATATCTCTAATTCACTGTTTAATACTTATCCCATTTCTTTGGTCCAACTTAGAACTTTAATTCTCTCTTTCAACTTCTTTATGACCGCGTCTTTCTCTTGGGACTGAGCTTTCAATTCATTTAATTCAAATAATTGATTAAAACTTGGAGCACTTTGATTTGAGACAGGATTGTCCCTTTAAAAAATTTCTTGATTAAGTTGAGAATCAACTTCTAAAGAGATGCAATGTTTTTCAAGAGTGGTGAAGCTTTTGAACAGTTTATCATAAATCTCTTTTTCAATGAAACCCGTTTGAAGCTCAGTCTCAAGTTGGAGACATTTTCCACATTCATGTAACTTCAAGAAGCTTATGTACAAACGAAGTCACAAATTTATATTCACAATATCTTTGCTCAACACTTGTTTCAAGAGTCGTTCATTTTCTTTCAAAACTTGATTCATTTGAACCTCAAATGTTTTGGACTCTAAACGATGTTGTTCTACAGCCTGTTCCATTTGATGAAAGACATTTTGGACTTCAGAAAGTTCATCAACCAAATATTGATTGAATGTGTTAAACAAGTCCTTCTTTCTTAAGAGACTTTTCACAAATGTATTACTTTATCCTGAAACAAGCTTTTGTATGTTTGAACCCCCACGAGCCCTCAGTGATGGCTGTGGGTGTGGTTCTTTCTTTGACAACCACGTCAAAACCAGCAAGATGGTATTTAAGTTTCTTCAAACTCGTATTTACCATGCTTACTTTAGGAAGTTCTTTTGGAACCTCAACTTTGGTGGGCCTACTAGAAAGAGTGGGTTCTGGAGAATTCACATAATTCTTAAACCAAAAGTCTTGTTCAGCAGATAATTCAGTTTGTGGAACAAATCGTGTTTTAAAATCTAGAGAAAGTTGATTAAGAACAGCATAATTGATTGGTGTAGTATTAACTTTCTTTTCTAACATCATAGGATCTTGTTGTTTTAAAAGCATTTTTGAACGACTCTCTTCAGCAAGTATTAAGGTTTCTTCTGAGTCCGAAATCACAATAGGATTAGTTTTCTCAATAATATCACCAACATATAGCTTTGGTTCCAACTGCTGAGCTTTCTTCAGATAGAAAGGATTTTGAAAACCTAGAGCTTATTTAGTGGTATGATCATAGAAAAACTATGGTTTCGTCAACATGTGAATAGTTTGTGCGGATTGATCTTTTTTAAAAACAATATTATCTAGCTGTTTGGATCTTTTTTTCGAAAGCATTCTCTTTTATCTTGTTCCTGATTCTTCTTTCTAAAATTCTATCTTGAGAAGAGAAACTGTTTGCATTAAAGATTCTTTTTCTTTTAAATGTTCAGAAAGAGTTTGTTTAAGACGATCAATCTCTACAGATTGTGCACATGAATCTGAAACGTTATACTTATTCTTTAAATCAACATTTTGTCCTTCATTCAACACTTTAACTTGTTCCTTGTATCTTTCAAGCTCAGCCGTTAAAGTATTATTGACACTTTTATTTTCCAGATTTACCTTGGTACAATCAGCAACTTGGGTTTTCAGTTGTTCAATCACAGATAATATCAGTGCATCTTGTTGTGCAGAAGAATTTGAATTATGAACAGCTGCCTGTTGTGATTCAATCACATACTAAGAATAAGGAATGATATTGCTATCACTGGTTATTTTAGTCTCTGAATGATTCACAACATTCGACTGTTCAGAAGACGATATCACCTGCACAACTTGATTAATCATATTATTATTCACATTATCATGATTGTGTACCTCAGCAAGAGCATCTGAACCATAATGAGATAAATTCGCAATCGAGAGCAGCTTTGGCAGTGTGTGTCATCACAATCAGAGTCATATGCATCCAAATCATCAGCTTGATAAGCAGCATTGTGAGTAATGACAGTCTGTGTGGCTTGACCTTCTGGAATTCCTGGATCTGCCAAAAATGTTAGTTCCTCCTCATGTAGAATTTGACCACTTGCTTGAGCTTGAACCAACAAAACTTTATCCTTAAACCATGAATTCCATCCGTTTCCTCCTTGGTTGGTGCATTGGTTTGGACATGTGTCCTTCCCTTTGCAGTTAGTGTACACTGCTGGGAGTAAGGGCTCTTCCTGTATACAATCCCTCCTAAGTTTCTCTTGAGTTATCCCACCATGCTCCTGGATGTGAAAGTTCTTGTAGTATACTCGTGCAAGCAGTTAAGACAATTTCTGCTACCCGTGTAATTTGATTTGGTTGTCATGGTTGTACTCTTTCCATCATTAATGGTTTGACTTGCGCCCTGCGTTTGGGTTTTGACGGAGTTCCTCAGTGGTTATTGGTTGTAGAGATAGCGGACAGCTGATCTACAGCAGACAGATTGACATGACATGATTGTTGATTTGGCATCATTTGGATCATCACCCGTGCTGAAAATAGTTATAGTCAGCCGGAGCATAATTGGGAAAATTCAGATTGTTGGTTGACTGTGGTGAGGAGTATTCAAATTTGAGGAATGGATGACGATGGAGAGAAATCGTTATGTGTGAACTGGGTTTGTATAACTGTCTTGGGGGGAATAGGGATTGAATGAGGTATTGGTGATTGATGAATGTGAGTATTGTCTGAGATTCGCAAAGGTGATCCATATTGTGAAGATTGATAAGGTGAGACAAATTATTGATGTTGAGAGTTCTGGTAAGAGTGCTGATGAGATTGATAAGGAGACTGTGTCATTTGGTGAGATGCAACTAAAGCAAGAGGATCGGAGCTACGTTCAATTTTGGGGGCTATCAATCGTACTTCATTTGCCATGAGTTCAGTTGGTTCCAAGTGTAGCCATGAATCTGATATACATTAGTGTTTGCAAATCTTTGACCAACTTTATAATCAGTAAACGAGATAATTTGCTCCATTCAGCAAGAGAGTGTTCAGTTACTCTGGTATTGATTGAATTGCTCCAGTGGGCATCTTGTAAATATTCATATCATTGAGTAGCAGAGTGAATCTCAAGTAGTACTCGTGTAATGACTCTCCTTTCTTGTATGTAAACTTATCAAATTCATTCTACAGCTTACACTCTCGTTCTTGCTTTGTTAACGACGTTCCTTGCATGAGCAGTCTGATTTTCTCCCAAATATCCTTGGTTTACACGTATGTTAACTTACGAGTGCATTCAATTTTAGTTGGAAGGCCTTGTAGAATGATGTTTATTGCTTTGATGTCACAATCAACTTGAATAGTTTATGTGGGAGTTAATTCAGTATATTCCTTTGGTCTGGTTACACCATCCTCTGTAATTGTTGGCCAAACAAGTGGACCTTTTTCAACAGAAGCAAGAATCATTCTACCGTGAGGTCTATTCATCATATTAAGTTCCATTCTGCTTTTCCATGAGTCATACAAGTGTTTTTCAAGCATCGGTGGTTTATTGAGAGAAGTGACTTATCGGCAAGAGTCGTCATTGATAAATTGGTATGTTCAATGATTACCGTTTGATCGAGCGGTGATAGAAAGTAATTGTGTTTGATGTTGTTGTCTTTTATGTGTTTTAAGTCTTGAAACTATACGGGATTTTACAATTCTTGACAAAACCGGGAAAACAAGTGAGTGTTTCACATGATTTTACAAGTCAACGAAATAAACCGTATAATTTTTTGATGTAATTTTGAGAATTAAGTAAAATTGCAAATTCAGGTCTTTAAGATAAATTGCAAATTTGTGTCCTTGAAGAAAATTGCAAATTTAGGTCTTTAAGATAGATTGCAAATTCGTATCCGGAAGAAGAATTGCAAATTCGTGTCCTTGAGGAAAATTGCAAATTCGTACAACAAAAGGAAATTTCCAATTCGGAAGCTGCTAATTCGGACACTAAAAGAAAATTGCCAATTCAGAAGCTGCTAATTCGGACCCCAAAGGAAATTGCAAATTGGGGTACAACTAAGCACTGCAAATTCGTGTAACACACGGACGTAACTCAAAATCTTTAAAACACAAAAAGACACATTTTTGATTGTTTTTTCCCAAAATTTCTTGTACAACTAGTATTCTTAAACCTATAAGTACCTTAAAATGACAACTTTTTGGTTTTTAAGCCGAAAATTTCAAAATCAAGATTTGTACTTTATAAGGTTTTTTGAGAACAAAAGATGAACAAAAATTAGATTTTCTTTGATCCAAAGCAAATACACCTATATCCAAGGATACTAGATCAATTTTACCTAGGTAAATGAACTTTTAGTGTACAACTAAGCTTTGAAAACAAAAAGAAAAGAAGAACAAGGCGTACGGAATAAACGAACCAAATAAAGCACAAAAAACAAGCACAAGAACTAAGCAAATCACTCCATGGATCTTGATACCAATTGTAGAATACTTGTAATCATTGATATATAAACCAAGAACTAGTGAGAGAAAGTGGAAGGAAGGAAGTATTTTCTAGAGAGAGAAAGTGAATAACGTAGAATGCATTAAGTGAAATGTAAGAATACATCCAACCAACACCCTCTCCAAGGCATGGAGAGGGTATTTATACCACATATTTGGCCGGCCATGGGCCTTGGAAGGCTTTCCATGGGCCTTTGGGCCATATTAGCTTATAGACTAAATATTGACTAACTACGGGTTTGACTACTAAATATTGGAAGTGACCGATACTTTTTCTTGTTTCTAACAGGATTGGATTTTCAATAGATAGGAAAGGGATGTGAGTGACAACTGAGGAAACCATCCGGTGTATAACATCGATGGATTGGGTAAGGCGAGTATGGACACGACCCAAGAATTATGGCCCAATTGTTTTGCTAATGTGTAGCATCCGCTGTTCACCCTCTTACAAATCACTTTAGCATTGATATAATATTGTTTAATTGTAATCTTTGGACCGGGAAGGGGTGACTGGGCCAAAAGAAATGGTGTATTAGTTCGACGGATAGTTGTGTATGTGCTATAATCCTTTTCGGTATGCCCAAGAAGGCAGGTTGTGATGAACTATATTTGGAGCTTTTTGAACACACAATTAATCTTTGCACTGCGATAGACCAAGATTAAGTGGAACGATTAGCTGGCATTTAGCACTTAGCAAAATTTAATAACCGATCTACTTTAGCATTTGCTTTTTACCTTCTTAGAAATTTAAGCTCTATACCATGAGATGTTATTGGTTTCTTAATAAGTGTCTAATAGTTGGGTATTTGATGAGGCTATGATGATTACAAATAGCCTAAGTCGTGAAGGTCTGTAACTTGGATAGGCTACCTACTAGGTCTGCAGCCATGCGAACGTCTAGTTTTTCAGAACCTTAAGCTTTGATTTGAGCCAAACATTCCTTCAAAACGCGTATTGGATCTTTGGTGTTAATTAATATCCGAGCTAGGGGAAGTTTTGTATGATGCTTGCAAGAAGAGGTGTGGTCACGAAAAGGCTTACGTAGAAATCTTTATGTGACCTTAGCCGTGTCCAAACTTCTCCTTGCAGGTATCGAGATTCTCCCGTGTTTTTGCGAAATACAAACTAAGCCAATGATGATAATTTAAATCAAATGAATGTGTTAGTCGCTTATTTATTATAGACATTACCCCTATCTTGGCGGGGTAACCTATTAGAGTTATAGCCATGGCAGGCTTATCCTCTTTTCCTCAATTGGTGCCCTATGTTATTGCAAACATGTATAGGTATAATATCTGACTTTGTGGGTGGAAGATTGACCACTCAGAGAAACTCACAGGTTAGGTGTTAGTCATTTTGTTTGTTCAAGAGAGAAGCGTCGATGTATCTTGGTTTGGTATTCGATTGTTTTCTTGTTGTTTGGCTTAGTGTAGTGTGGTGTTATGCTATAATGAATGCATTGTTAGAATAAATTAGGTTTATTGTTTTGTGTTGTTGTTTTGTTGAATTTGGTCTACATTGGTGTTTACTGTTTTTAGACTTGCTTTTTTGAGTTTTGGGATTAATGCATTGTTGGTATATGTGACTGCATTGTACGAATGTGGTCTTTTATTTTGGAGTATCATTTCAGACATGCTTATATGTTACGTATATACATTTAAGATTGTTGGATTTGTTTATGACTTATTGATTGATTTGTTTCATTAGCAAAACTATTACTTTATGTTGGGGAAACATTGACTAAGATCTCCTTTATGTTTTGACGATGACAAATAAACGTTTGCAACACTTAAAATAACAAACAAGAGCCAAAATCCGTAAAACAAAACAGCAGTTCTGGCACGCTGGTCACACGTCAGCACGTAGCCAGCGCGCCACTCTTAAAGTTTGTTTTACGGATTAAACTTGTCGTCTTTCCTCTTACCCGACACATATGGATCCTTCAATAAAGGTATGTATATGATACTTGAGCAATTGGAAACACTCAAAACGAGCTTTAGACTTAGAGAGGAGCAAAAACAAATCCTCCCATTTTTCAGCAAAACGCCAACTCATTTCTTTTATCAAACGCCTCTAGCCAAGGCCGCAACTTCTTTTCTAAACCTAGTATGAATATACTTTCAACATACCATCAAACGAAAGTATTCATTTGACCTTAATCCGGATTTTTGTTGTTCCTAATCACGTAACAGGTATTACTCCCTTATTGGTGAAACTAAGCCAAAAGTCACTTTACGTAAATGCATCACTTGGAGAACGAGGATGCTAAGCAAGTTCAACGTCATATTAAGAAATGGTAGAGTCGTATTTATTAAAATTGATATCACTCAAGATGTTTAATGTTTGCTTTAATAGTATGTTCTTTATATAATAAAAGTAAACTTTATTAAAATGAATTGTTGTTATTATATATAATCTAATCAAATAACAACATAATCTATAAATCATAAACACCAAACTCTAAACGCTAAACGATCAAAACTAAACCCTAAACAATAACCTCTGACCCCTAAATCAAAACACTAAACAATAAACCCTAACCTCTATTAATTAATCTGGTTATATATCAAAGGCCACTACCGCAAACCCCATCCTCCCCTATTTTTTAACCATTCCGTGACCCTCTCTTATTTTTTACGCACAATCTACCAAGGGGACTCTTGTCTGTTTAGTTGCACATATGGACAAAAAGTGGGACAAGTGTGACCAAGTCATCTTTTTTTTTGCAAATAAGACCAAAAAAGGCATGTGGAAGGATTTGGTTTAGACAAGTGCATTGCATGACCCACTAATCCTATGTCATAGAATAGATGCGCAATACGGAAAAAAACAACAAATGGTCTCTTTTTTATAACATAAATACTTTTTTTAGAACGACAAATTTTTACATCCTACACCACTTATCTCACATGTCTCTAATGAGACTTGAACCAAAAACCTTTAGATTGACGGGCCACTCACATACCGCTAATACTGATATGGGTAATACAATAATTTTCGCAAACCCAATGTCTTTGGTCTAGTGGTATATGTGTTCCCCAGCAACATAATGGTTGTGGGTTCATGTAGGGGTGAGCAAAACGGATCACGGACCGGACCGGACTGAGAAACCGGCCCGAACCGGAACGAACCTATTTTGGTCCGGTCTTCGATCCATCGTTTTTCTTATTTTTGGTCCTCGGTCTGGTTCGGTTTTAAAAAACTCAGAAATTATGCCTTGTTGGATCGGAACGGACTGAACCATTTCGGTCCGGTATTCGGTCGGGTGTTTTGGCCAAAGTCGGTTTCAGTCAGTCTGGTCTGGTTTTTAGACCATGAGCATGTTAGGTGCAAACCCAATCCCACATCGGTAGAATATGTAAACTGAAGATAGGTCTCACACTTATAAATACTCCTTCATTGTAATTGTAAACTTGTATCTAGGAATCTGGGTGTGTGTGTTTGTACCCCGTGCAGTTTAGCACGGGGCGTGCAGTTTAGCACGGTTCGTGCAGTTTGGCACGTTCGTGCAGTTTGGCACGAGCCTGAACAGTTTAGCTCAGAGCTTAATAATATCTCTCTGGTTTGATCCCGTGGACTGCCACGACTATCCTAGTCGTGGATACCACGTTATATCTTGTGTCGATTATATTCCGCATTTACTTTCCGTAAGCCTTGTTTGTATTCTTTGTTTGTTCGAGCGGTGTGTGCAAGAGCTATATACTGTACAGAGGTCTGTACAGAGGTGTGTGCAGATGCGATATACCCTAACAAAGTGGTATCAAGAGCCAGGTTACGATAAACAAAGGCAGAAGACGGTAAGCTAAAGATCGACAGTATGATGGTTATGATTTCGGTTTCTGTAAGATGTAGATCGAAGACTCTCTCTATATCAGAAGAAGCTTTAGGAGCCTTTGGCAAAAGCCAAACCTACAGGTATGAAGGCTTTGTTGTTATTATCTTCGTAGCCCTAGAGTTGGTCAAGCACTGTTATAGGAGTTAGTGGTTCGTGTAGAACTACTAAGCTAACGTTCAAAGAAATTCGAGATTTGATTCTTTGTTGAAGATATCCGTCGGAAGACATCCAGAGAATATACAAATTATTTGTTAAGTGCAGAGGACATAGATACAGGGGCAGAGGGTATGACAGAGGGCAGGAAGCAGAACAGAAACAAGTCGAAATCATGTAAGATAGGAGAGATAAATTACAGGCAGAATATCACGTGTTGGAATTGCAACCAGAAGGGCCACTTTCAGAATTAGTATTTGAAGCTTGTAGCCTCCAAGGATAAGGAGGTTAACCAGGCAGCTAGATATTATGATGACGCATTGGTATGTTGCGTTGAGAATACGATTGAGGATCGTATTATGGATTCTGGTGCATCATTCCATGCTACCTACTGCAAAGAAGGGTTAGATAGGTCCAGGCTACGCTCCGGTAAGGTTCGTTTAGCAGATGACAAGACTCTAGACATTGCAAGCGTTGGGGATGTTGTCCTCAAAACTTTTTTTGGTACAAGTTGAACTCTGAAGGATGTTAGGTACATTCCATGCCTAAAGAGAAGGTTAATCTTAGTTGGGCAGCTTGATGAGGAAGGTTACCACGTAGGCTTCAGAGACCAGCAATGAAAGGTTACTAAAGGTAGTTTGGTGGTAGCTTGTGGGAACAAACGTGGAAGCCTGTATATGGTTGAGGTACACCCCGAGGGGATTGGCTCAATTATTGATGGTAGTGGCAGTGCAGCTCTCTAGCACCAAAGACTTGGTGATATGAGCAGGATTGGTATGAACATGTTATCTTCCAAAGCAACATTCTAGATGTACGGAAGGTAGATATCTACTTCTGTAAGCTAGGTGGTTTGGGAAAGCAGAGGAAGCTTTCCTTCATGATGTCAGAGAAGACAAGGAAATTGCAGAGGTTGGAGCTAGTTCATACAGAAGGCTATGGCCCTTACATTTATTGCATCAATCTAAGGATCCCACTACTATGATACTGTTATCAAAGACTGCAACAGGAGTTGTGGTAGGTATAATGAAAACCTTTAGGTGAAGTGTTTGAAGTTTGATAATGATGGAGAGTATAGTAGCTGACCGGTTAAGTTTTGTGTCGAGAACGGGATTGTGATGCTGAAAATAGTCCCGGAAACACCTCCACAGTTTGGTGTTGCTGAAAGATTGAGCCAAACATTCAGAGCAGAGAGCATGGGGCTTCGTGTAGAGGCTCCGAAGATGTTATGGGCAGATTCAGTTAGTACGGCCTACTTAATCTACCGTATACTCTACGTTCCGATAGGGTTGCGTATTCCAGAGGAGGAATGGCGAGGGAAGGATACAAGTCTCACACACTTGAAGGTATTTGGTTGTGACTCATTTGTTAAGGTGAAAGATGTTTGCGTAGAAGCCATGAAACGTACATTCATAGGCAGCGGCTCAGATGAAATGCGATACAGCTTTCGAGATACGAAGAGTCACCAGGTTATCCAAAGCAGAGATATTACATTTGTGGACTAGATTTATAGAGTCAGGTCTGTGACAGATTCAAGTAGCTTAACGAAGCCAATACATAAGAGTCAAGTGGTGTTAGTAGACATTCCAAAGAACCTTGCAGAGAATGATAGCATAGTTGCAGAGCATGGGTTGAGTTCAGAAATCACTCAGAGCCTAGGTGGGAGCTCAAATACGAGTGAGGGGTCCAAAAACAGTGGGAGCTTCAAGGATAGTGGAAGATCAGATGAAGAATACTCAGAAGACGGAGCATCCTCCAAAAGGAGGCTTCGAGACTCCACGGGTACGAAGATCCACCAGAGAGTCCAGGGCTCCAGTAAGGTACTCTCCATCAGCAAACTATTTGCTACTGACAGAGAACGGTGAACCAATTTCTTATTCAGAAGCCTTGGGTAGCAAAGAATCCGTATAGTGGAAGAAGACTATTAATGAAGAGATGGTTTCACTTGAAAAGAACCAGACGTGTTCTTTAGTCATAATATCAGCAAGAAAGAAGGCATCACAAAGATTGTGGATGTTCAAGGTTAAAGAAGAGCAGGATGGCAGCAAAAGGTACAAGGCTCAATTGGTGGTTAAGGGTTTCCAACAGAAACGGGGGTAGACTACAATGAGATCTTCTCTCCAGTTGTGAAGATGACTTCAATCAGGTTAGTCTTGAGTATTGTAGCTGCAGGAGCCTTCTTATGTGGGAGCCTTGAATGATACATCTACACAGCACAAAAGCGAGGGTTTTCAGCTAGCTGGGCAGGAAGAAAACCTAGAGTGCAGATTGAACGAAATTCTGTACGGACTGATTCAAGCACCGAGGCTACGGTACTTGAAATTTGACAGTTTTATATAGAGGGCGGGGTACAAGAGATGTGCTATGGACCATTGTTGCTACTTAAAAAAAGGCTGGTTCGTCCTCCATTATATTACTGTTATAGGTTGATGACATGTTGGTTGCAGGCTCCGACATGGAAGAATTCAACAAGCCTAAGTGGTAGTTGCCCTTAGTGTTCGAGATGAAGGATAGATGCTCTGAGAAGCAGGTGCTTAGTTATGTGCTTACAGTTGATGTAATAACAGTCGAGTGGGAGTCTAGACTACAAAAGAGTATCACAATGTTAACTATAGAAGTCTAGTTTATGGCAGTTGCATAGTTAAGCAGAGAGTTGATATGGTTGAAGAAGTCTCTTAAGAAGTTAGACTGAGCTCAGGCAGAAAGTGTTTAATACTGTGACAGATATACTAAGAGTTTAAAACATCTTGCGAAGAATCTAAAGGTTTGCAGTTGGGCAAAGCTTGTTTGGATATTGATAAGTGAAGGGTCCTTATCTTTGTTGAAGATTCTTGGAACGAAGAGCCTTGCAGAGATGTTCACCAGGTTGGTGATGAAAGAGAAGTTGAAGTTCTGCGCAGCTTCAACTGTCCCCCGAGTGAATTAATAACGGAGGATGGTGTCTTACCAGAGAGAGAGAGAGGTTATTTCCAGTTTAATGATGTTAGTTCAGGATACCTTGTATCGAAAGTCTTCTAGCCCTGTGTTTGTTTAGTGCAGCGTGTTCCCTATGTTCGGCGGTATAGAAAGGTTAGAGCAGTAGCATTGTCTAAGGGAAGGTTATTCCCAGTTTAATGATGTTAGTTTAGGATACCTTGTATCGAAAGTCTCCTAGCCCTGCGTTTGGTTGGTGCAGCGTGTTTCGTATGTTCGGCGATACAGAAAGGTTAGAGCAGTATTGTTAAAGGGAAGGTGGTTCGAAGTTTACAGAGATTACTTGAGACAGAGAGCAGTGAAGTGATCAACCTCCAAGTGGGAGATTGTTGAGTTGTGAAGACATATATAGGCCCCGATGTGTGTGGTGCAACCACAAGTTAATCCAGATTCAACGATAGCTCAAGTAGAGCAGATCACGCCGTTCAGATAGAGTGGGACATGTGGTCCAACGACTCTAGAACAGGTTGCGTCCTGTATCGTTGGAGGGGAGGCTTATTGTAGTACTGGGTTTGAGGGGAGGATTGTTGGGTGCAAACCCAATCCCACATCGGTAGAATATGTAAACTGAAGATAAGTCTCACACTTATAAATACCCCCTCATTGTAATTGTAAACTTGTATCTAGGGATCTGGGTGTGTGTGTTTGTACCCCGTGCAGTTTAGCACGGTTCGTGCAGTTTGGCACGTTCGTGCAGTTTGGCACGAGCCTGAGCAGTTTAGCTCAGAGCTTAATAATATCTCTCTGGTTTGATCCCGTGGACTGCCACGACTATCCTAGTCGTGAATACCACGTTATATCTTGTGTCGATTATATTCCACATTTATTTTCCGTAAGCCTTGTTTGTATTCTTTGTTTGTTCGAGCGGTGTGTGCACGAGCTATATACCGTACAGAGGTCTGTATAGAGGTGTGTGCAGGTGCGATATACCCTAACAGAGCACCCCTAGGTTCATGCCTGGCTGGAGACATTTGTGAGATTTATTTTGAGATAGGTGGTATAAGGTGTGAAAAAATTACCGTTCTAAAGAATAACAATAATATTAATTTTTGCAAAATAAATTTATAGTTTACTTTATATTTTTAGGAGGGAGCCTTGCATAGTCATATCCTAAAAGAACCAAGCAAGAACTAAATTTCAAAAACTCACACAACTCCGTGATAATGGCATTCTCTCCATGTTTTGCAACCACACACTACATACCCATTCACAACCCAGGTAAATTTCACAAACACCCACCCAAAATGTCTATAATCTTTTGTTTAATCTCGCTTTATCATATTCTGGTTCCATTTTGCTCATGAATTCTCATTTCCAGGGGTTTTTATTGCCAATCGCAAGCTTCATACGAAAACACTCAAATTTCACTCTTTGAAACCTAAGGTTGGTCTACCTCTTTGTTATAACACGTTTTAAGTACAAAAACATTGTCTTCGCATTTTCGATGGTTGGAAAGAACGACTCATTTATTATTTTCTGGTTGGCAAATATGCAGGCTACAGGAGACAAGGAAGCAAAGCCTAAAACGAAGAGTGTCATATGTACAGATTGTGATGGAAATGGTAAGCTTTTTGTATTCCTGTTCACTTTAATTTTCAAGAAAAAGCAACTCCATTTGTTACTAAATTTCTATAATTCGTTAGTTTAAACAAAATCAAGATATATGCGTATTAGTATTTGTTCAGATAGTCTATATGGTTTTTGTTTCACACAAGACCATTATCATGGACTCCACTCGATTTTTTAATGAAAATACTTGTGTTATTTGCTTCCTTATGTAGCTACGTGCTTGACTACAATTAAATCCGTCTGCGTTGTTGTAAAAAGTACAGAAATTACAACACAAGGAAAAATTGGCATTTCTCTATGAAGAATATATAGGGAACAACCGAACAACTGAGTGAGAGAACATTAAACTGAGTGAAAAATTGGCCACTTGAGGGTTGTTCGCACCTAACATGAATTAAACTTGAGACCTCACACATCTTAATGTGATAGCCACAAGCCCTCTTGTCACTAGGCCACCCCTGAGTGGTTATGTTGTTTGAAATCTTTTTGGTGTGATTACCAGGCGCAGTTCAATGCTCACAATGCAAAGGCAATGGTGTTAACACTGAAGATTTCTTTAATGGACAATTTAAAGTTGGAGACTCGTGTTGGCTTTGCGGGTACTAATTTCTTCCTCGGTTTTTTATCTTTCTTCAATAGGGTTGTCTTTTCTCTTTTGTCTTGTTGCCATTGATGTTATATTCCTACTGCTGTATATTACTTGACTTGGTATTCTATTCTAGACCTATGTTAATCTAGTTCTCTTTCTAAGATTAGTTCTTGGCCGGTTTGATAAGGCCTGGTACGAAATCAGGACCCAACTAGTTGTGACGGGTTGTTCTTTTTGCTCTTGATTTGTAGTCATTACGGTCTTTATTTTCCGCTTCTTTTTATAGTATTTGTCATGTCATTCTTTTTGCAGAGGAAAGAAAGAAATGTTATGCGGTAATTGCAATGGAGCAGGCTTTGTAGGCGGCTTCATGAGTGGTTTTGATCATTAAGTGAATAAAGTCACTCGTAGGTATGCAGAAGTTTGTCAGAACTCGGAACATAAAATTTGTAAATAAATCTCACTTTTCATGTTTCATGTTTTGTATTTCATATTAATTCTTCTTACTGAAAAGAAATTTGACTTATAGCATGATCATGCATATTTTGTAATTGTTAGACTCAAACGCTGTATATGAACTCATTCATTTGCTTCTGTAACAATCGAGCTGGCTCCAAATCAGGGCGAAACACATGAAAAACATGTTTTTCATCTTTTGTCTCAATGAGCTTCACTTTTACACCTTTTTTCTTCAAAAACTCGGCATACATCACTCCCCTTTCTTTCAAGAAATCCAATTCAGCCACAAAAACAAGCACATGTGGAAACCGGCTCCATTCCAACATAGAGACCTCCATCTGCTCGAGGTTACAAGAATAATAATCCCGGTTCAAACCCTCAGGTATGCTCAGCTTCCAAAACATATCATTCGACTTCACCTCATCTTCTGACCCTTCTTTCATCTCTAACTCTGTCCTTTTCTCGCTTCCAAAGTAAGGGTGAATTGGTAATATTCCTCTTATTGTAACGGGACATTCCTTGTCCCTAATAGCTGTAATCGCTACTTGGTGAGCTATGTTACCTCCAGCACTATCTCCTGAAAGAAAAACCCGCGAAAGATCAGCATTTTGGAACCATGATTCCGATGTTTTTTGTTGACGTAACCAAACGAGAGAAGTGTAGCAGTCTTCATATGCAAGTGGTAGCTTATTTTCAGGGGCGAGGCGGTAATCTACTGAAAGCACTATAAATTTGGATCTGGCGGAAAGGTCTCCGAGGAAATGATGGTAGCCTAACCATGTGGTGGACCCAATGCAAAAACCACCACCATGGAAATATACTATGACTGGTAACATGGCGTCATCAGTGGTGGTAGGGATGAAGATTCTTGCAGTTATTGGCTTTAAAGGGTCTATGGTCACATCTTTGCATTTGTAACCGGTGTACATGTCAAGGGAGGCAGGGGCTGTTATGGGTATGAAACGCTCCACAGACCCGTCCGAAAAGACTTTGATGAATTCAGAGGCTCCAATCACATTGGTGTCCATGGTGTTGGTGATGGTTTTAAGAGTGAAGTGTTTGGTTTAAATAGAATGGTTATTTCAAAAGGTAGGTTGATCATGTTTACTGAATTCTTTTTTAACCAAGTTTCTTTATATTTAAGAGTAAAGAACTGATATTATTTTAATTTAAAACATGGAACATATGCTCAACTGATTTTAAAGATTCCATCAAACATTTATGCAGCGTCTTTTTTCTTCTTTAAACCAAAAGGAGTGTTATTTGTGTTCATTGTTTGATGTTGAAACAAAATGTTTTGGTGAATTCCATACTCAGAAACATTAATATTATAGCACTGAAGAAACACATACAGAAGTTACCATTCTGTCAAACAACCGATTGTATTACTAGGGAAATTTGTACTTGTATTTCCGCGACTCAAGGATACCACTTATTGGAGATATTAATCGCAGATTGCGAAATTGAAGACTAAAAATACAGTAATGCGCCTCCAATTTTATGTGTGGGATGTTTGTAATACTTTTTGTTAATACAAATAATGTCTAAAAACGTTATTTATATTTTTCGACCTCTCAATATTTTGATAATAACAAAATGTAAAAACGTTTACGATAAAATTAAACGTTTACAAATTATTAATCGTAAAATTCCATTTCTAAGATTAGTAATCACTTAAGGTATGAACAAACAAATCATTAAGCATGATTAGTGATTAAGAAAATATTTTTCTCTTATCCATTACATTTTTACAAAAGAATTTCACAAAATTAATTATACAAAATATTTTCAAATTAAAAGAAAAGTTTTATTAAAAACTTAAAATTCGAAATTCAAATTTTTTTCCCCAAAATGGAAGGTTCCATACCAGATACAACATTCCCCACAAAAAGACAAAAAAGGGAGCGTGGTCTACTGGGCGCCTCCCTTATAGGCCTGGCAGCTCCCTTATATATCTGGGACCGCCGGGACCGCCCCCAGTAACCGTTGAATTTTCCTGCCTATAAATACTGCTCCATTCCTTACAGAAAATGAGACCTCTTTGCACGAAATTTTCAGATAACTTTCTCTCTCTAAAAATTTTCTTTCTCTCTCTAAATCTCTTGATCACTAACATTCTTAGATCTTGTTTCAAATGATCTAATCTCTTCTTTTCATCTCTTCCCTCTCATTCAAGCGCAAGAGAAGAACATTCGTATTCATCAAAGAAACGAATTGTTATTTAGAGATCTCTCCTCTTTTCTTCTAAGTACCAAATCTCTATTGTAATTATCTTGTGTATTTGTGTGATTCGGATTGTGTGTAAATCCGATAGTGTAGATCTAGTGATTGTGTATTGATTGTGAAGTGGTAGATTGGTTCTAGCTAAGATTAGGACTCGACATTTAGCTTAGTGTCGGAAAATAACGTAAGCGACGTGTAAACGGTTTTCTCCACCTAAAGGGAGCTTGTTGACATAGTAAAATCTCGAGTTGGATACTCGGGGAGTAGAGTAGGGCGAAGAGGTGCTTCGTAGCTGAACCACTATAAAATCTTGGCGTCTTGGTTTGATTGTTCCTTTCCTTATCTCTTCATATTATTGTCATTGTTATTTAGCTTTAGTTTAGATTGTTATATTGTTTGTTCATATTGTGAATTGGTTAAACATACAACTCGAATCTAAATATTTTGAAAGCTAACTTTTAAAACGTAAAACGAACCTGTAAACTATTCAACCCCCCTTCTAGTTTCCACAATTGGTATCAGGAGCCAAGGTCACTCAAGATTTTTAAAATATACTGTATTTTAAAGCTTGGATCGATCTATGGATTCCGACAAATATCTAGAAGGGCAATCTATGCAAAGACCACCACTTTTTGAAAGTGATAGTTTTATTTATTGGAAAAATAGATTCGAGACATATGTTAAATCAAAAGATCTAGATCTTTGGCATGTTATTACCAACGGTGATTTTCAACCTATTGAACAAAATCCCTGGTAACCATAATTAGATGAGGTTATCCCTTTTGAAAAACAAAGCGGTTGATCTTAAAAGAGACTCGCGAAAGCTAATAAAGCTAAAATGGTTATTTATATTGCTTTTGCTTGAAAATAATATGAATGATCTTTCATGCTGTACACGGCAAAAATAAATTTGGAAAACTTTGTTAATCACCCATCAAGGTAATAATCAAGTTAAAGATATTAAGATCGACCTTTTGGTTCAACAATATGAACAATTCGTCATTTCCGAAGACGAATCTATAGATAGTGTTTTTGCTAGATTTAACACTATTATTACTAGTCTAGAAGCTCTTGATGAAGGTTATTCTAGCAAGAACTATGTTAGGAAGTTTCTTAGGGCTCTACATCCTAAATGGAGAGCAAAAGTCACGGTAATTGAAGAGTCAAAAGACTTAACGTCACTATCTCTTGATGAACTTATCGGGAGCCTTAAAGTTCACGAAATGATCATCAAGAAAGATTTCGAAATAGTCAAAGCAAAAGTTGAAAGGAAATCTCTTGCTTTAAAGGCTAAGAAAGAATCTAGTGATGAAGAGTGTTCGACGTTCGAAAGTGAAGACGAAGAGTACGCCATGGCGGTAAGAGACTTCAAGAAGTTCTTTAAGAGAAGAGGTAGATTCGTGAGACAACCTCGGAACGACAAAAAGATATTCCAAAAAAGCCGTGATGACAAGAACGGTAAAAGTGATAGAAAATGCTTTAGATGCGGTGACCCGAATCATCTTATCGGAGAATGTCCAAAACCACCGAAAGACAAGAACCAAAGAGCATTTGTCGGAGGTTCTTGAAGTGATAGCGGTGAAGAAGATGATGAGAAAGTCAATAACGAAACGTGTCTAGTAGCTCAAGCATCAAGTGAGGTATGTTCCGAATCCTCTTACTTTAGTGATGAAAACTCGTCAATAGATGATTTAGTATTAGATAATGAATATGATAAACTGCGCAAAATGAGTTTAAACATAATCACTAAAAATAAAAGACTAAAAGCCACTATAGATAGCTTAGAAAAGGAAATTAGTATTCTAAAAGAAAAAGTGTCTACACTCGAGAAAAACAAGGGAGTTGATCTCGAATGTGTAAAATGTCATATGCTTAAAATTGAAAATGAAAAGCTTAAAGAGGAAGCTATTAAATAAACCAAGTTTGAAAAGAGCACACATTGCTTAAATGAAATGTTAAATAATCAAAAACCCTCCGGTAAAAGTTAGGTTTAGGGTTTAATTCATTTGAAGCATCATCTAGTGGAACTAAGGAAATAAATTTTGTAAAAGCTCAGAAAAAGGCGTCCTCTGATGGAGGTCCTATAAATATGGGCGCCCCCCTTAATGTGCAGGCGGCCCCCAAAGCAAATATGGGATCGCCACCAGGAACTACGTCTGGATCTGAGAAAAGTGTGTTTTAAAAAAAATATATTTTGGGTCCCAGACCAAAACACATAATAGTAAACAATGTAAAAGTTCCAGTTGCTAGTGATAATGAAGTTAAACAATTTTATAAGCCATTATCAAAACTCGGAGTTGGATTTTCAAAACCTAATGTTAGATAAAAAAACTCCACCACCTAAAAGAGTCACAAATAATTATTATCGTCCTAAAACACCGCAACCAAAAAGAAACGTTGGTCGACAAAATCAACCTCGTGGCTTTCCAGTAACTTGGAACAACTTCCTACGTCAAAGTTACATGCCATGGGAAATATGTCTTCCATTTCCACATTCCAACCAATTGCATCAAATGCAAGGGATGTTAAGCACTAACAACTTTGGACCCATGAGATATTGGGGACCAAATGTTTGAGGTGTTGCCTTATATAAATAGATATGCCTTGGAGTCGACTTGGAACCCGATGAGTGGATAAAGGATAGCGGATGCTCCAAACACATGACGGGTAACCGAAAGCTCTTCTCAAGCTACAAGGCATACAACGGAGGTAATGTTATTTTTGGTAGCAATCTTTGAGGTAACATCATTGGTAAAGGTACGATCTCGAATGACTATCTCAAAATAGATAATGTAGAACATGTAGATAATTTAAGATTTAACTTGTTAAGTATAGGACAAATATGTGATAATAAGTGTAGAGTAACTTTCTCTGAACATGATAGTAAAATCACTAAGGATGATAAGGTCATATGTAGAGGTATTAGGAAGAAAGGCTTATATGTGATGAAATTAGGAAATAAGCCCAAAGATCAAATTTGTCTAGCAACGATTGATGAAAATTCCACGTTGTGGCATAGGAGATTAGGTCACGCAAATATGCGTCTCATTCAATCGTTAGCATCTAAGGAATTAGTTAGAAACTTACCTACGCTTAAGTTTGATCAACACTTCTGTAATGCCTGCAAAATTAGAAAGCAAGCTCACACTAGTCATAAGGCTAAGAATATAGTCTTAACGACTAGATGCTTAGAACTCCTTCATATGGATCTATTCGGTCCATCCGCCGTACGAAGTTACGAAGGAAACCGCTACACCTTAGTCATAGTAGATGACTACTCTAGGTGTACCTGGACTAGATTCCTTAAGGACAAAACCGAAGCCTTCGATCAATTCGAAATACTTAGTAAGAAAATTCAAAACCAATTAGGATGTACTATAGGGTCAATAAGAACCGACCATGATAGGGAATTTTAATGAGGGCAATTTGGAGAATTTTGTAAGCCAATGGAATTACTATATAACTTCTCGGATCCATGACATTCTCAATCAAATGGCGTGGTCCGAAAAGGAAAAAGGAACTCAAGAAATGAGTAGGACTATGTTGAATGAGCAATCATTACCAAAAAAGTTTTGGTGTAACACCGTAGATACTTCAACATACATTCTCAACCGAATCCTAATTAGAGCTATCCTAGGAAAAACATCTTATGAACTCTTGAGAGGTAGGAAACCTACTCTTGATTATTTTAGAGTGTTTGGAAGTAAGTGATTATTTTAAACACCAAAGACTACCTTTACCAGTTTGACCCAAAGTCATACGAAGGTATCTTTTTAGGTTACTCGCAAAATAGTAAAGCTTACATCATCCTTAACAAACATACTAGGAAAGTCAAAGAATCACTCAACGTGACATTCGATGAAACTCCTCTACCCTCTAAGATCACCCTTGGTGGATGATGACTTAGATGAAGAAGAAGAAGCAATTAAGGTTACCGAAAAGAAAAACCTAGAAAATGACATTGAGGATGAAACTTTAGAGATTGACGAAATAGTCAATATTAAGGAATCTAGGAACCATCCATTGGAAAATGTCATAGGAAACCTTAACCAAAGAACCCTTAGATCATAAGCTCAAAACCAAAGTAACCTTTTTTGCTTTATATCAACTATAGAACCTAAGAATGTGAATGAATCCTTAACGGATGATAGTTGGATAGTCGCTATGCAAGAAGAATTAAATCAATTCATTGCTAACGACGTTTGGGAGTTAGTTCCACAACCTAGGAATATGACAATCATAGGAACTAAGTGGGTGTTTAGAAATAAGTTAGACGAGAACGGTATTGTTTCTCGAAATAAGGCTAGGTTAGTTGCTCAAGGCTATAATTAACAAGAGGGCATCGATTATGATGAAACTTATGCCCCCGTTGCTAGACTTGAGTCAATTAGGATACTATTAGCTTATGCTTGTGCTTTAGATTTTAGGCTATTGCAAATGGATGTAAAAAGTGCATTCTTGAATGGTTTTATCAATAAGGAGGTATACGTGATAAAACCTTTAGGATTCATTGACTTTGAAAAACCGGATCATGTTTATAAATTAAAGAAAGCTTTGTACTATCTTAAACAAGCACCCAAAGCTTGATATGATAGATTAAAAGCTTTTCTTATTAAACATGAATATAAAATGGGAATGGTAGATAACACTCTTTTTACTAAGAAGAAAGGTTCAAACCTCATCATCGTTCAAATATATGTCGACGACATTATATTTGGCTCAACTTGTCAAGACATGTGTGATGAATTTGCCAAAATCATGCATGACGAGTTTGAGATGAGCATGATGGGTGAACTTAACTTCTTCCTTGGACTACAAATAAAACAAATGGAAGATGATATTTTCTTTAATTAATCTAATTATATTAAAGAAATGCTTAAGAAATTTGGGTTAGAAGAATCTAAACCAATGAAAACCCCTATGTCCTCCGATACCAAACTCATGAAAGACGAAGAGTGTGAGTCGGTAGATAGTACCAAGTATCGAGGCATGATAGGTAGTTTATTATACCTAACGGCAAGTAGGCCCGATATCATGTTTAGTGTCTGCCTTTGTGCCCGCTTCCAAGAGGCTCCCAAAACCTCTCACCTTGAAGCGGTTAAGCGTATCTTCCGATACATTAAAGGCACTACGCACTTAGGATTATGGTATCCTAAGGGGACCGACATAGAAACTGTAGTACATGCCGACTCTGATCATTCAGGAGATTATGTGGATCGAAAGAGCACTAGCGGTTTTTGTACGTTCGTGGGATGTTCTTTGACATCTTGGTTCTCGAAGAAACAAACCGCTCTTGCTATATCCACTACCGAAGCCGAATACGTAAGCGCCGGAAAGGCATGTCAACAAGCACTATGGATGAAATAAGCTCTTATCGACAACGACGTTCGACTCGATGACGTCCCGATCATGTGCGACAATAAAGGCGCGATTAACCTTAGAAAAAACCCGGTGCAACATTCTCGAACCAAACACATTGAAATTCGCCACCACTTTCTTCGTGATAATGTCCAGAAAGGACATATCTCAATCGAAAAAGTTCCGTCCATCGACAACATCGCCGACATTCTTACGAAACCCCTTAAACGTGAATCATTTAACTATCTACGTCTTGGTTTAGGAATAATGGAACACATTCTATAAATCATATTAGTCCGCTTCTCCTCCTTCTGTCTCAATTCTAGTCTGTGTTCTATTCCGTGTTGTAACAACTTAAATACTTCATCCGAAGTACCTTAAGCATTTTTAATTCGCGAAATGCTAATTAAAATGTCACTCCTGTTTGCAATTTTTTTTATCAAAACTAAGTCCAGAACGCCTCGCTGAGGGCGGCCCCCATATCCCCAGCGCCCTCCAATATATTTGGGATCGCCTTATAAATATAGAACCGCCAACAGCAGGCACCATATTTTACACTTAGTCAAAATTTTTCCAAAAACAAAACCAAACACACCCCTTCTTCTCTGCAAGCGACGAACACGACTAAAACAACCCAAAAACTCAAAATCACCCA
Organism: Tanacetum coccineum; assembly: GCA_026074375.1. Taxonomy (NCBI): domain Eukaryota; kingdom Viridiplantae; phylum Streptophyta; class Magnoliopsida; order Asterales; family Asteraceae; genus Tanacetum; species Tanacetum coccineum. Next base: position 24,439 of record BQNB010018851.1, on the reverse strand, counting down.
TTAAAACACTAATTGAAGATAAAATCAACACCTACAATCATTCATAACATCATCAATTGTAAGTCATTTCATCTATTTTCTTTCAATTTTAGTCTAGGGTTCATGATGAGCACTAAAAATTAAAATTGGGGATTTTTCATTTTTCTTTCAATTTTGTACAATTAGGACTACTAGATTACAATGTAGAACTAATATGCCTCCCGTAGACATAGGATTTGCATACATTTGTGAGTTTGTCAAAAATTAATTTCGAACCAAAACCCCAATTTTATTTTCAAATCACTCACGTTAGGAACATAATAAAATTGTTGTTATGCATTGTTAATACAACTCAAAAACGTTTTCAAACACATGCATAATGATTTCATGAACAAATTTTGAGATACATAATTCATATGTATTTTTCGACTTGTTTAGATGAGCAAAATCAAATTAAGGAGAGTTTGGATTAACTCTTAAGATTTTAATTTTTAGGTCGAGTTAATCGTTACTCCATATTTGTTACATCTAGGCACACACTAGGCACGAACTCAAAATATCAACACATATGTAAGATATTAAAATATGACTTTGATTGCTTTATTTTAGGTAACAATGCCTCAAATTACCGCACTAGATCATCAAAAGACCCAAAACTACATTCCATTCATATCAAATGAATTTAATCAACCCTTACAAAACACAATTGCAAGTCTGGAAAAACGATACTTTCATGAGGGTAGGGTTGTGAGTCAAAATTTTGAAAACATGAGTCATATCCGTGCTAAATTCGAATCAATTGATTTTGATTGTTTGTTGAACATAAACGAACAAATTGTTTCTCGTTTTGTTCTCGAGTTCTATAGTCAACTAACGTTCGGCTACAAATTCACGGGTCATTTTGTGGTCAATTTTGTTATACAAAGTAAGTCATTCTCTCTCACTCTCGAGAAATTCGGTCAAATATTAAAAATACCATTCAAATGTCAAGTTTCACACACCGACATGTGGTCACTTGACTACTTGTCAATAAGTGTTCCAAGTAAAGGTCGTTATAAAACCACTCCTCCGTCTCCAAGTGTCGTCAAGTCTTTCATTCAAATTCCTCGACAAGGTCAAGTCACTCGTACTAAAAACAAGAAAACCATTGTCGTCGACAAAAACAAAATCTTAACTCGCGAAATTCAACCTCATATGAAACCATGGGTTGATATCATTCATGAAAACGCCATTTGTCTAGGAGGTCATAAGGATCATGTCTCCGCATGACCCAGCATGTCTTTTGTTTTATGCTTTATTGTGTTGTACACTCCAAAAAATTCACTCTTGCATACTATATGGCGAAACGAATAGAGTGGGTCACTAAGCAAGCTAGGTTACTTCTGCCCTATGGTATGTCATTAACCCGCTTGTTTACATTCATCATGAATGAAAATCCCGAGTTAAACAACGAGTCTATGAACATCATGTCATGACTCCCTTGCCGCACAACAGAGCCAAAAATCAAGAAAATCGTGGCATGGAGAAAGGTCGTCATTCCACTTCTTCTTCTTCCACCTTTGATCAACCATCCTTATCTCATCTCAATGATGATGATGACTATGGGAATTACGAAGGGACCTCGCGTGCAAGCACTCCTTCCCCCATTCCTTATGTAAATTCCTTAACCGATCAAGTTCCTCAAGTCTTTCAAAAACCACATAACATTAACCCTCACCTTGAACCATTTTACACTCGCCAAACTGAAATCATCAACCGTCAAGTACAATTACGAGATGAGCAACGTGGCGGAGTAAGGTCAATCAGAAAAGTATTAGGAGGTTATGGAGGAACATGAAGAAGTAAACAATGAGGAAAAATTGCTTTATGACATTATTATCTATATTATTTACTAATCTAGTCTGATTTATCCGTCTATGACTTATGCTAACTTATTAATAAATTAGTACTTAGTATGGGCAACTAGCTTTGCCATGGATTGATTTGCATATTAACAATCTAAACCAAGTGTTGCATGCACCTGAATAAATTTGTGGTTATGTTTAATATATTATTCATAGCAAAGAACTTGTCAATATTGTATGCTCTTTTGAATTGAACATAGAATGCTTAGTACTACATGGTTGATTGTCAGGCTAATGAATTAATGATGAAAAAGAATTGATTGCAAAAACAGGAAAATATTTTCGTATAGATTTTACAGAAAAACTGGAAAAAATTTCCTCACTCCAGAAAACGGTCCCCTTAAATAGTGGGTGGCCCCCCAAAATATTTGGGACCGCCAGGTATTTAAGGGACCGCCGTCAGAAGGTCACGAATTTCTTTACAGTGACCTCCTGATTTTCTGTGCAGTTGACCACTATCCCATCCAGGCCTAGCTGATTTATGCTTTTTGATAAACATAATTTGGAATCTAAATTTTCAAACCCCATGCCTTTCTTCTTCAATCCGTCTCTTCCACCTTAAATCATGAACTTCTCCTATTATCCTTATCATCTTCATCTTCCTCAACCATACTCTATGATGAATTCCATAAATGCTTCTTCTTCAAACCCTTCCATGAAAATCAAATTAACCATAATCCCTCCTAGACAATTGTTTGTCAACATCTCTAGTGATGAAGATGTCACCACCACACCTTTACCTACAACAACTTCTTCATCTCCAACTCCTCCAAATGCACCATCAAAAACTACATCCACTAATCAAACATCATCAAGTCAAGAAAACACATCTTCTTCCTTTCACTCAAAACTTCAAATTTCACCACCATCTTCATATGAACCAAATTCTCCTCGCCATTTGAACCCTTTGCTTGTGAACATCTTGGATGTTCCCCTAGACCTTTGAATCCTCAACCACTTCAAAGTTATCCTTCTTTAGATATCACACTTTATTTGTCTCCAATTACTCCGCTTGATCACATCCATGAAACTTCATCACCACCATCTCCACCACCACCTCAACCACCTATCATGGGTCATCCTCTTTTCTACAACTATCATGACTATCATGGATCAACTTGTATTTGTTGTTTCTACAACCGTAACCTCCATTTGAATCTTCAAGATGAAATGAACATTATGTTTTCTCATCTCGAATATCTTATAACCACCGCCTTCTCAATCCATTTTCCACCACCACCATAGACTCCTTTCACATGGCTTAATAATGGAAAACCCAAATACATTTTGTTTTAAAAAGTCATATCTATGAATCATGAATCTTCTAGGACTAATGTGTTTTTAGAATCATGTTCATCTATGCTTTAATATGCTTCATTATGTTATGATTATCCTATGTTGTATCTTCATATATATTTTTACATGGCTATGTATGATTTCTCTTATTTGAATGAACTTTATTTATGAAGTGTGGTTTAAAATGTTGAGATATTTGTCATGCTATGTTGGTTTGCACTTGTACTTCTAACCTTGTTTTGTAGCAAACAACTTATCATTAGATCCCGATCCCTTGGTGCCCCGAACAAGGGGGAGTCTTTAATCGTTGATTTCTTTCTCTCTACTACAACTCGATGATCAACCTTTTTGGATTTGACAAAAAGGGGGAGAAATATAATTTAACTCATTAATAATTTATAAACTTCTAATTATATACTCAATGAGTTTATATTTTGTCATCGTCAAAAAGAGGGAGATTGTTAATACAAATAATGTCTAAAAACGTTATTTATATTTTTTGACCTCCCGATGTTTTGATAATAACAAAATATGAAAATGTTTACGATAAAATTAAACGTTTATAAATTACTAATTGTAAAATTCCATTTCTAAGATTAATCACTTATGGTATGGATAAACAAATTATTAAACATGATTAATGATCAAGAAAATAATTTTTCTTTCCTAAACCTTACATTTTTACAAAAATATAAACATAAAATAATTATTTATAAAAGAAATATTTTATTAAATCAATTAATTTGAAATCAGATTTTTCCCCCCAAAATGGAAGGTTCTAAAACAGATAACACCTTCCCCACAAAAAAACAAAAAAGGAAGCGTAGTCTACGGCGGCCCCCTTATAGGCCTGGTGGCCCCCATATATATAAGGGACCGCCAGGACCGCCGTCAGCAACGGCTACTTTTTTTGTCCCTATAAATACTGGGCCACCCCATCTGAAAAACATAACCTCTTGCCATGAATTTTTTTAGATCCAGTTTTCTCTCTTCTTTCTTTCTTTCTAAAAACACATATCTTGATCACTAACATACCTTGATCTTGTTTCAAGTGATTAATTCTTTCTTCCTCATTTCTTCTTCTAATCAAGCGCAAGAGAAGAACAATCGTATTCTTCTACATACGATTTGTTATCAAGTGATCTCTCTCTCTTCCTCAAGATCACATATCTTCATTACATTTAATTTGTGTTGTTGTGTAAATTGGGTTGTGTGTAGATCCAATAGTGTAAATTGTATATTTGTGTGATTTGGATTATGTGTCAATACAAGGGTATATATATATCTTGTGAGTGTATAAAGACTTAGTGAAGTCTTAGATTGGTTATAGCTAAGATTAGGACTCGACATCTAGCTTAGTGTCGGAAAAGATAGTAAGCGACGTGTAAACGGTTTTCTCCGCCTTAAGGGAGCTTGTTGACATAGTGAAATCTCGAGTGGAGTACTCGGGGAGTGGAGTGAAACGAAGAGGTGCTTCATTACCGAACCACTATAAATCTTGGTGTCTTGGTTTGATCGTTTCTTTTTCTATCTCTTTATTGTTATTGTTTAGTTAGTTCATTACATTAGATACTTTAGTTGTGATTCATATTGTTGATTGATTAACATATAACTCGAATCAAACAATTTTATAAGCAAAGTTTTTTTAAACGAATAATTAATCGGTAAACTATTCAACCCCCCTTCTAGTTTCCTACAGATATAACACACTGGGTCAAACGAGTCAACTTTACTGTTGATCTATCCCTTTTCCCTCCCTCGTTTTCACACAGAGCACACCAAGGTAAAATCTCATTCACCCACATATGAGCTCCTTCTAGAAGGCTTAGCTGACACCCTCTAACACTCAGTATGACACGCTAGCAATCCTACATGCTGTAATTGGTGGATGGGACGTGTACTAGATTTAAGGGCTCCAAATGATTGCGTGGGTATTGGTCAAGAATCAAGGGCTTGGATTAGAAGATTGAGACGCTCCTTGTGCTTTTGGATCCTTCTGCTTAGCACTATAAATAGAAGAGGCTTCACGTAAAGATAGGGGTCTAGCTTTTAGTAGTTTAGTGCTTATTTTAGCTTACTGTAATTTTTTAGCTTAAAAGTCATTTTATTAATGTAACTTTCCTTTCCAAAAGAATTGTAATCCTTCCTTTTATATTAATAAAAGTTTAAGTTTAGTAAATCGTGTTTTTAAATTCTTTCATGGTTTAGAAATGTTTAGAATTAAGCTAATAATCTCAAAGTAAGCTCATAATCTTCTTAGCTACTGCTTATTCAGCTAAGCCTCTTAAAAGCTTAGCTGAATAAGCCTTTTACTCTCAGTTTCAAGAAAAATTGTATAATAAGCTGATTTGGATGATAAGCCAATAATGGATGGGCTTATGGGTTCTACCAGCTTATCTTTGATAAGCTGGAGCTTGTTGATTTAAGCTCTTAAGAGCATTTTAGATCCCTGTTTAGTTGGGATAAAGGTACTCATTTCTTTTTCTCTATTTTAGCTTATTTACTGTTCAGCTTCTTTTGACTGCTTATTACTGCTTATTTAGTGCTTAATATAGTTGCTTTAGTGCTTATTCTGTCTAATATTTGCTTAATATGTTTAGTTCTTAGTTTAAAATAGTTTAATTTAAGTTTTAATTGAAACTGTCCATTAATTAGTTAAAACAACTTTGTAGTTTAACTTATTGATAAGTGCTTAATCTCTATATGTTTTTACTTATTTTGCATCATTTGTCATGGAACTTAATCTGTTTTAAAGTTTTAAACCTTTTTGAAATTTGTTTTAGCTTAAAAGTAAGATTTAACGTTTTTAAAGGAATGTTTGGGTTAAGAGCTTAAAATGGGTCAAAAGAGGTTAAAAACTGTTTTAGGTGCTCAATTTAGATTTCACAAGCTCTAATCAAGTCTCAATAATAGTTTTAATAAGTTTGATCAAGTTGTGTTAAGTTTTCTAACAGTTTTGTCAAAATCTCTATTGTGTCACTTTAAAAGGGATCTAAGTTGCTTATTTGATAAAATTCTTAAAAGTCCATTTGAGGTGTGTCTTTTATGAGCTAAATGTGCCTCATTAGCATCAATGAGTATTATTTTTAAGGTCATAGTCTTTGGTAATAACCTTTTGAGTAATTTAGTTAAAAACAGTCAAGTCGTGTAGTTTAAACTTAAAAGGCCCGAATTTGCAAATCAATTCTAGGACAATTCATAGCTTATTTTAGTTTATGTTCTGTTTAAATTAGCTTATTGAAGTCTAGAGTCAATCTAATTTGAGTTCTTAAGCTGTCAAAACCACTTTTGAGTCTTAAAATTTGTCTGCAAGTTGTCCTTAAATTTTCAAAAAGCCAAAAATTCTAGTGTAATCTGCCATTTGCATTTACTTTTTCTAGCTTATTACTGTGCTTAATTTTCTTAAGTTTAGCTTAATTGTGTTCTTCAACTATAAGTCTCAATCTGTTTTAGGTTATTTAGCTTTTCCCTTTAGCTTATTGTGCCTTTTTCTTGGCTTAAATAGTGGTCAAAATGTTTGTTTGGTCTGATGTCTCAATAGCTTTCAATGCTTTTTAGCTTATGTTTTTGCTTACTTCCTGTCATTAAGTGCTTATTAGGATAAGGTTTAGATCTGTTTTAGCTTTTTAGTTTTCAACTTAGCTTAATGGTCATTTTAAGAGCTTATAAAGTCCAAACTGTTTTGATTAAGTCTAAGTTTTAAAAACCAAAACTGTCACCTTAATTGAGCTTATTCCTACCTTATTTGTAGTTTTTAGAAAAAGTGTTTTCATTAAAGTTGCTTAGTTTAGCTTAATCTAGCTTTTTCAAAAAGAAAATTTAAAAAATAAAAATGTTAGGCCGTATAGGGAAGTCTCAAGTTTCGAACCCGAGACCTCTACCTTAACAGCCCAACACTTTAACCATTGCGCCCTTGGTTCTTTTCTGTTAGACCCTTGGGCTAATTGGTTTATAAGGTTTTTTTTAGTTTTAGCTTTCTGCCCTTTTGGCCTTATTTCCAGCTTATTCAAATAAGCTGGTGAACCCATTTTATTTTTCTTAAGTTTAGAATAGATAAAAGTACTTTCCTTAATTTTTTCACATTTTTATAAATTAGTTTAATATTTTTTATAATATTTTTAGATTAAAACTATTTTTAATTCATAATAAATAAAATAAAAGTCAAAAAAATATAATTCTTTTTTCTAAAATTATTTTTAATCATTTAGGACTTTTTAGATTTAAAATTTGCATTTTTAGGGTTAAAATTTGATAATTTAGGTTTTAAGTCTCGGTTTTAGATTCCCGTTATTGTTTTCGTGCTTTAATCGTAAATGCATTAGTTTTTAGTTGCCCTTACTTGCATTTGCGTTATATTTGTAGAAATAGAATCCAAATCAAAATTTGATTATTCAATCACCCAATCACGAACCAAAACGAGATTTTCAATTCACACTTCGTCGGGATACGACCCGAAAGGTTTTGAATTTTACTTTGGTTAAAAGTAATTTTCTAGAACCCGACAGAATACTTAAACTATATTATAATTGATATTGTCCTTATATACATATCGGGATCAAACCAATTTTTGGCGCCGCTGCCGGGGAGGTGTGTGCGATTATCGTGTTTACGTTTGAAGATTAGTGTTTGAAGACCCTTCCTCGTGAAGTTATCGCTTTCAATTGTGAATATTTTCTTCTTATTATAAAAATATAAAAATACAAAAATATTTTATTTTCTCAATTTTTGTGATTTTCTATTATCAAGTAATCAAAATACCAAAAAAATCAAATAACCAACAAAATATCCGTGTCGTTAATCGTTAAATCGGCTCACCTTTAGAATTACAAACTATAAGAGAGGTATAAGGAGGGTTGATCCAACGATCTTCGACCCGAAAGGAGAAGGTTTTTAAAACGCTTCGCGCTTACCCGCTCCTCCGCTTCTTTGTGCGTTTTTCTAGAGAGCTACCGTGAACTTTTGACTAATCGGACCAAAAATATTTAATTTTTGATTTCTTTTTCCTTAGTGCATGCGCACTCGCTCTTCTTCGAATTTAGTTGGTGAAACTTCTACGAATCCGAAACGTCGTAATCGTAGACGTTCCAAGCAAATAATCGAACCGTTTTCTCTTGAAGAGACTCCCGTAGTTACGATGGCCGATCAACGTACTATGGCGGAATTACTCCAAGCACCCACCGAGGGTTACGGAGATGCTATTGTTATTCCCGCTATTCTTGCGGAGAATTTTGAGCTTAAACATGGTCTTCTAAATCTTGTAACTTCAAAACAATTTTACGGATTTGAGAAAGAAGATCCTCATGCTCACATTCGTTGGTTTAACAAGATTACTTCCACGATTAAGTATAGAGATGTGCCTAATTCGTCGATTAAGCTTATGCTTTTTCCCTTTTCCATCGAGTGGACAACCCGGATTTGGCTCGAAAAAGAACCCCCTCATTCTATTCTTACTTAGGAAGACCTTGTTTCCAAGTTTATTAACCAATTCTTTCCTCCATAAAAAACTACAAATCTCCAGAATGAAATTACAAATTTTCAGCAACGTTTTGATGAATCATTTTGTAAGGCATAGGACCGTTTCAAAGATCTCCTTTGTGCATGCCCACATCATAGTTTTACGGAATTGATTCAACTTGATACCTTCTACAATGCTTTAACCCCAATCGATCAAGATTCTTTGAATGCCGCCGCTGGTGGTAATCATTGGACTAAAACTCCTCGAGATGCTTTGACAATTATTGAAAACAAATCAAAAGTTCACAACTCATGAAACAAACCAGTTGTTACAAAAGTGAGTACGAATGCTCCTTCTTCTTCTACCCCTTATTTTCCCAAGATTGCCGCTCTTGCCGACGCCGTTAAGGCTATGCTTCTTCAGAAATCTTCTCCTCCAGCTTCCGTGAAAGCGGTTGAAGACATTTGTGTTGCTTGTGGTGGTCGCATCCTTACCACCAATGTCTTGCCACCGATGGCAACATTTTTCTGGAATATCGAGATAATATTCAAGGATATGTTGCCGCAGTGAACTACAATCAGGGAAATACCGGATACCATCCTTAGAGTGTAGCTAACCAAATTTGACAACCAGGTTTTGCTCAACCGAATGTGCAAAATAATCAAACCCAGTACAATCAAGGTTACAATCAAAACAAACTTCAATGTTAAATCAAACCAATGAGCTTAAGAATATGATGGCTAGTTTTTTCCAAATGAATACCGCTTCTTCTTCGGGTTTAGGGTTCACTTCCTAGCAACACTGTTGCTAACCCGAGAGGTGACTTGAAAGCAATCACCACCCGAAGTGGTATTTCTTATAATGAACCTCCAATTCCTACTCCTTCTCCTCTCTTGAAGGAAGTGGAATGTGAAACCGAGGCGACAAAGGATACGGTGTAACCGAGTACTAAAAACATACCTCTGGTAGTCCAAACTAAAGTTCTAATTGATGAGCCCGTTGTTGCTTCTAAGCCTAAACCGTCTATACCTTATCCTTCAAGAGCTAACAAACAAAAGCTCCATGAAAAATATGATAACCTAGCTTTGAAATTTGTTAAAATCTTTAGGGAATTACATTTCGAGCTCAGTTTAGCGGATGCTCTTCTACAAATGCTAAAATTTGCTTCAATGTTTAAAATCCTCCTTAATAACAAAGAAAATTTGTTTGAATTAGCAAAAACACCGGTGAATGAGAATTGTTCGGTGGTTATCTAAAAAAAGTTGCCCAAGAAACTTGGAGACCCTGGAAAATTTCTTATTCCATGTGATTTTCCAGAGATAGTTGAATGCTTAGCCTTGGCCAATCTTGGTGCAAGCATCAACTTGATACCTCTTTCCATATGGAAGAAGCTCTCACTCCCCGAACTTACACCTACTCAAATGATTCTTGAACTTGCAGACCGATCGACTACTAGTCCATCCGGTATTACCGAAGATGTCTTTGTAAAAGTAGGAAAGTTCCATTTTTTGGCCAAATTTGTAGTCGTTAATTATGTTATCGATCCTTGGGTTCCCTTAATTCTCAGGAGACCCTTTTTGAGGATGGCGCATGCTTTGATTGATGTTTACGGTGAAGAATTAACTCTCTGAGTTGATGATGAAGCCATAACCTTTAAAGTTGGTCAAACTTCTAGATACTCCTATAATGATACTAAATTAGTTAATCGAATCGATGTCATTGACATTTCATGTGAGGAATATGCTCAAGAAGTGCTCGGATTTTCAGATAGTTCTACGAGTAGCAATCCCACTCCATCTTTAGATCATATCCTTTCTACTTCTTTCCCCTCTCTCACTCCTTTTGAGGGAGGTGACTTCAATTTGGAAGAAATGGAATCTTGTCTTACAAATGATTCAATTCCACCGAGAATTGATGATGCCGACTTTGATCCGGAGGGAGACCTTCTTCTACTCGAGAAGTTATTAAATGATGATCCATCGTCTCCTCTCCCTCCGAAAGAACTTCATTTTGAGGGAATTAAAATGATTAAATCTTCTATTGATGATCCTCTAGAGCTTGAGCTCAAGGATTTACAATCTCATCTTAAATACGCATTTTTAGAAGGAACCGATAAATTACCCGTCATAATTTCTAAGGAATTAAAAGATGAAGAAAAGGTCGCCCTTTTAAGGTTCTTAAGTCACACAAATGGGCCATCGCATGGAAAATCTCCGACATTAAGGGAATCAACCCTCAATTTTGTACTCACAAAATATTAATATAGGATGATTTAAAACCGACGGTCCAACATCAAAGAAGGGTGAACCCGAAAATTCTTGAGGTTATCAAAAAGGAAGTTGTCAAACTCCTTGATGCCAGATTGATTTACCCCATCTCTGATAGTCCGTGGGTGAGCCCCGTTCATTGTGAGCCTAAGAAAGGTGGTATGACCGTAGCAGAAAATTAAGATAAAGAGTTGATTCCTTCAAGACTAGTTACCGGATGGCGTGTTTGTATAGATTACCGAAAGCTTAATGATGCGACTCGTAAAGACCATTTCCCGTTGTCGTTTATGGACCAAATGCTCAAAAGACTCGCAGGAAATGAATACTATTGTTTTCTAGAAGGTTTCTCAGGATATTTTCAAATTCCAATTGACTCGCAAGACCAAGAGAATACCACCTTCACTTGCCCTTATAGGATGTTTGCCTACCGACGTATGCCTTTTGGTTTATGTAATGCTCCAGGCACTTTCCAATGGTGCATGATGGCCATTTTCCATGACATGATTGAGGAAACAATGGAAGTCTTCATGGACAATTTCTTGGTCTTTGGGGATTCTTTCTCATCTTGCCTCTCCCATTTGATAAAATGCTTAAACGGTGCGAAGACACCAACTTAGTTCTAAATTAGGAGAAGTGCCATTTCATGGTTAAAGAGGGCATTGTCCTCGGCCATAAGATTTCAAAGTTCGGGATTAAGGTCGACAGAGCTAAAGTTGATGTTATAGCTAAACTTCCTTATCCGACCTCTGTCAAAGGTGTTCGAAGTTTTTTAGGTCACGTCGGGTTCTATCATCGATTTATCCAAAAAAAAATTAAAATCGCCCGGCCGATGACCCATCTTCTTGAAAAAGAAACCCCGTTTGTTTTCTCAAAAGAATGTAATGAAGCGTTTAATATACTTAAGAAAAAGTTAACCAAAGCCTCGATTTTAGTCGCCCCTGATTAGGAACTACCATTTGAAATTATGTGCGATGCTAGTGATTATGCGATAGGTGTAGTCTTGGGGCAACGTAAGACCAAACATTTTCAGCCTATACACTATGCTAGTAAGACCATGACGGATGCTCAATCACATTACACTACAACGTAAAAAGAGTTATTAGCCGCGGTGTACGCTTTCGAGAAATTTCAACCTTACTTAGTCTTATCAAAGATCATAGTGTATACGAACCACTCGGATCTTAAGTATCTTCTTGTTAAGCAAGATTCTAAGCCAAGATTGCTCTGTTGTATTCTCCTACTTTAAGAATTTGATGTCATTATTCGTGATAAAAAAGGAGCGGGGAATCTCGCAGTCGACCACTTATCTAGATTAGAGAACCCTCATCAAGGTGATCTCAAGAAAAAGGAAATTAATGAAACATTTCCTCTCAAGACCCTCTGAATGATATCTTTTCATGGTGATTCTAGTACCTCATGGTTTGCCGACATTGCAAATTACCATGCGGGGAATTTTATAGTAAAAGGCATGCGTCCCAACAAAAGAAAAAATTCTTTAAGGAAGTTAAGCATTATTTTTGGGAAGACACCTACTTGTTTAGAATTGGTGCGGATCAAGTGATTAGACGATGTGTTTACGGCCAAGAAGCCGTTGATATCCTCATGGCTTGCCATAATGGACCTATCGGGGGACATCATGGTGCGAACTACACCGCTAAGAAAGTCTTCGATTCTGGTTTTTATTGGCCGACAATTTACCGCGATGCCCACGACATGGTAAAGTCATGTGACTCGTGTCAACATCAAGGAAAAATCTCGTAAAAGGATGAAATGCCTCAAAATGCAATTCTAGTTTGCGAGATCTTTGACGTATGGGGCATCGACTTTATAAGACCATTCCCGTCTTCTTGAGGGAACAAGTACATTCTCGTGGCCGTTGACTACTTGTCTAAATGGGTTGAAGCAAAAGTGCTCCGCACTAATGATGCCTGAGTCGTTGTTAAATTCTTGAAATCTCTTTTTGCCTGATTTGGAACTCCTCGTACTATAATTAGTGATCGCGATACTCATTTTTGCAATGACCAATTCACGAAGGTCATGCTTAAGTATGGAGTTACCCACCGTCTTTCTACCACGTATCATCCACAAACGAGTGGACAAGTGGAGGTTTCAAATTTTGGTTTGAAACGTATTTTAAAAAGGACCGTAGGTGAAAATAGAGCTTCATGGTCTGATAAGTTAGATGATGCATTATGGGCCTTCCGTACCGCTTTCAAGACACCCATCGGGTGTACTCCTTATAAGCTAGTGTACGAAAAGGCTTGCCATCTTCCTATCGAACTTGAACACAAGGCCTATTGGGCCTTAAAGCATTGTAATTTTGACCTTAAGACCGCGGGTGATCACCGAAAAGTTTAAATGAATGAATTAAATGAACTCCGAGATCAAGCTTACGAGAACTCTTTAATCTACAAAGAGAAAACAAAGAAGATTCATGACTCCAAGATTAAGAACCGTGTTTTCAACGTTGGTGATCGAGTTCTTCTCTTCAATTCTCGATTAAAGATTTTCTCGGGCAAGCTCAAAACCCGTTGGACCGGACCGTTCACCGTTGCTCAAGTTTTCCCTTATGGAACCGTTGAGTTATCTCAAACCGACGGACCAAACTTCAAGGTGAACGGTCATAGACTTAAACACTATTTTGGAGGGGACATACCACCGATGTTTGTCCCGGATCTCCAAACTTTCCCCATTGACCACTAAATTCGGGGTCGAGTCAGGCTCGTGACTCGGTTAGAAAAAACAAGCGCTTCGTGGGTGGCAACCCATGCTTATCCCTAGTATTAGTATAATATTTATATAATAAGTGTGATGTGAGGAGGCTCGCCTCTTCCTTTCTCGTGTTTCATGTTTTGTGTCCAGGATTGCCCGAATTATGAAGACTCTCGTGCTCGTGGTTTTGTCAATCATCCACTTGATCTTCAATCCTTAGTATGCTTATATAGGAATCCGATATCCTATATCTTATTGATTTAACGTTTATCTTTTAGCATAATTAATAAACGGCTTTAGATTTGCGTACAGACCCCTTAATATTTGGATTATGCCTTGAAATTAATATGGGGGTGACAGTCTCACATTGATGACAATGTGTAGTTCTAGTATGGGGGGATCTTTCGATTCGATCTTACTTGCATTTGCCTTGTCTTCACATAACCCCGTTTTCCACCAAAAAAATAGCAAAAATATGCCAAAATTAAATTTTTTCAAAAATAGAATAAGTGTTTTGACACGTAGTTTTGTCTTTTTAAGGAATAAATTTTGACTTGATTGAGCATGTTGCGCTCTAGCTTGCCCCTTAACTTATATAAATTTAAGCTTTTGCTAGTCTTTTATACAAGAAGCTTTAAAACGCGAATTCTAGCTTGAAAAAGCCAAGAGTTTGCAAGTTTCCATGATAGACTTTAAATATGCAAAGCTTGTTTTATTAGACTAAGCATTCGCGGATCTTTTTATTAAAGATTTTAAATTTGCGAAGAACGAGAAATGATAGAGTTTTATATAAGTTAGATGCTAAACATAGAGTAGTTGGATCTCTTTAAGGCTCATAGAGGTTAATTGTGGCTTTTTGCTCCCATCAGCTTAATAAACGTTATATAATTGTTGAATAAATAAAGTTACTTTAGGTTTTTGCGATTCTTAGTTTAAATCACTTCGTAGAGATTCCTTCTGGTGAAAGTAAGGTACACATCGAGGTTTTGTCAGTGTTGTGGGGAAATAGGCTACCGATTCCTGACGGCTCGCTACCGTTGTCTAGGTAGTTAAAAGACCACAGGACTTGAAATTTGGCTAATAATAATAAGTTATGTAATAAACCGAAGCCGAAATAAGACCACTACCTCTTGCCGGCTCACAACCGATGTGGTAGTCGTTTAAAGGGTGGAGGTAATAATAATAATAAAATAATAAAACTGTGGCTGATATAAAGTTTAAAAGTCATCTGGGTCGGTTCGTTTCGAAGTGGCAGTCTTCTAAATAAGGCACATAGTAATATATTCGTGACTGATAAAAGTTTGTGCATCTGGTCGTTCTTTGCCGTACGTGCAGCCTTCTTAAAAGGTCCGAAGGAAAATTACCGAGGTGGAAATAATACTAATGGTTATACTCTTGTCGTTTAGGAATGCCCCTAAGTGACCAGTTGGTTTAAAGGACTCGAGGTTTAATAATGTTGTTATAATAATAATAAGGAATAAAGCCAATTTCCGCCTTCAGGGTTACTAAATAAAGCATTCGTCTCAGGACTCGTAGTGAGTTGTTTCGTATGTGAAATAAAAAGTGGATCAAAAAGTAACTCGTCATCACTAGAGGTGAAATCGTCGTTTGATTCAAAGAGAGGATTCGAGAAAGTTGTAAAAGTCAGAGAAGTTTCATCACACTCGGGCACATCACACGCACTTTCATTATCGGAAAAATCCTCGGACTCACTTGGGATTAGGACAAGGTTCTCAACACTAGACTTTGTTAATTCGTCCGATTCCTTTTTGTAGGTTCCCAATTCACACAAACATGTATAGATCTAGAGAGATCTAGAGAGAGAAAGTTAGAGAGAGAGAATGGTTAAGAGAAACTAAGGAAAACACACTAAAGAGTGTGTGTAAAATGAATAGATGCTTACCTCTTCCAAAGTTGGAAGAGGTATTTATAGTTCTTACAATTCACCAGGTATTAGTACCCGGTTCAATACTGAAAGTCATACGTTTACCTATTAAACTACGAGCTATAATGAACAGTAAAATACACTGGGTGACCGAGTCTTTTACTCATATCTAACAATCTCCCCCTAAGGGAGGTCACCCTTGAAAACACTAGACTTAAGCTCTTACAGCTTGCAGTCTTTTGATTCTTCATGTTACATATAGTACTTTGTTGTAGTGATCTTTAGATAACAATTGAGCTTGTTCACTTTGACTTGTTTTGATTTTGATCATGAGCTTTCTTGAGATCATCATCCAAACATAATCTCTCATCATCTAGTAATCTAATGCCATCTTGTGCACTTGTGAAGAAGAATATGTTAACAGAGTTTGCGGAAGCTTTGACACCTTTATGAGATCTTTCATAACTTCATAACAAGTGTAGGTCGTGTCTGAGCATTAGGTTATGAACTTGACTCTGCTGGTACAGGGTATTTCCATCTCCATCTTTAAATGTTCCTGTAATAAAACAGTTAGCAATAAAGAGAAAATTAATTTGAAAAATCAATTGATGTGATAATTATGAAAGTTTTTGTAACACATCGAGAGTTTTGATTGTTTGTCAAATGTTCAATAACCGTCAATTCTTATACTGGAACAAGTTTGATTCATGTAGAATCGCACCATCGTTTCTTTCCAGATGACACAAGTTTGATTCTTGTAGAATCGCACAAGTCACCTACCTAGAGCTTGTTTGATTTTGGCTCTAGCAGGATTTCCATCTTCATTGTGAATACCTTCGTATCACTCGGATGTTCTGGCAATATCACAAGGATAATGCGTAGGACTCTTAAGATAACCTTGTTTCCACAGTGTGTGAGAGACAAGATAATTGGAAATGTGTCCTAACGAGATTAACTGATGATCTCTTGGCTCTAGACTCGAAAGTGCGCTTTGATTTTAGTGATCGGAGGCTGGAGCTGACTGCCACCCTTTTAATACCGACTAACTCGGAGTGAGTGAGTGAGTAGATTACATGTTTAGTGTTGGAACAGCTTTTGACTTAAATGAGCTTCTTTTTGCTTTACTCATTTCACAAGAAGAACAAAGTTGATCCTTGACATATGTCAACTTAGGTAAGCCTGTCACAACATCTTTCTTTGAGAGTAAGGTGATGTAATCGAAGTTAATGATGTAATCGATGTTATGTAATCGAACTTAGGTAAGCCATAACCATGCTTGAGTTGGTGAAGCTTTAGCCATGAAACAGATTGGAGTTGATGAAGTTGTTTCTTGAAGAGATATTGTGTAGAGATCAGATCCACGACTACCAGTTAGTAAATCGTTAGTCCATTGTTAGTCCTTGTTAGTTTTAGTTTAATTATTAGTTAGGTTTAGTTTTAATTAGTTTAATTAAGCTTTAATATTCAACTTTTATCTCATTTAATCCTTTTTATTCATACTACTGGACTTCTACACTAACTTCGTGGATAGTACATAGGGTAGTTCATCGGTTTGGCAGGTTCCATAGGAACTGAGTAAATAAACCTTACACATCCGTATAACTTCGATATCAGTAAATACTTGGTCAGTGTTTTGGTACAGTTCACCTGCCATAAAATCAATGTTGAAAAATCAACAATCAGGTAATTTTGAAAAAACTATCAAAGTGTTTAGTACCCGTTTGTTTTTGCTTTTCAAATAAAGCTCCCCCTCAACAATGTGAATCAGTATTCGAATACTGTTTTGCACTTGTTGGTGGAGTATACACTTGAGTAATATGATCACATTACGTTTTTTTAATACAATTTTCTCACCTATCAAATTTCATAACATTTGACATTTTGGATATCAAATTGATTTAATCATGTTATAAACTTTCGGAAAAAATTGTGCCAATTATTCACAAGCAGTGTTTGAAAATATTTATGCCTCCCCCTCGTTCATTGATGGATATATAAGATAGTGCTGAGTTCTTGTAATTTGAAAGATTTTTGAATTTTCTAAGAAATCTTTAAAATTTTGTACTACAAGGCACTATTTATATTCAGCCTATATTAAGTTACACTACACATTTATATATTCACCGATTATGTAGAGACAGGACCTGAAAATGTTCAAACCGAAAATGTCATAGTTCATTTTGTCCTTGTAGCAGTCTGTAGTCCCTCTCGTATACTCTTCTTTTGGAAGTTGGTCTTAGTTCCCTTGAACTCAGCATCCTTTCTTGAGTAGATTCATAGGCCTTATTGCACGATGCTTTAAGAATTCTTGAAGTCTGACGCCCAAATCGATGAAGTACACAATTTTATTTGATACCGTAACACCAGAGTCAATTTAAAGTTTCCCAGATGTTATATTTCTCTTAACATGTAATGATGATATTAAATTGTGAAACACCAAAGTCAACTAAGAACCCAAATGAATCATTTTCATTTCGGTTGGATGATGACTCACTAAAAGGAATCATCATACTTATATACCAATATGTACCTCTTTGATCAAAATATTTCTTACTCATTTAAAACATCTTGGTGATTGACTGTTAAAGGAAGCCATTAATTGAATCAGTTTACCAATTTCTCACGATCTTAATACTCTTCTTGTCAACAAATTTCCCTGGTCTTCATCAACTGATGCATACCAATAAACTGATAGATATCATTTTCCCATGTGGTTGGAAATAGCGCAACCGTAAGATAACAGATAAAACACTGGATTTTCTCTGCGGGTTTAAGACATTTGTCTTCCCGGAATTGGCACAAAAATTGAATAAGGATCATGGGTTCTATCACGTGCAGTTGTTGTACCTTTCAGTGTATTTACTCCTTCCCCTTAATGGTTTTGATACCTCAGAATCAGTAAAACCTTGTATGCACACATGCTTGAGATCGTGTTCGCAGAATTACTAAACTTAAATCTATCCCGTGAGAATCAGTTTCAAGGCTTTGTTAACTCGAAAGAATTTCCAAACATTACCCTAAGATTTGTACTAAAACTAGGAGTGTTGGCAATATTAGTCGTATATAGTTTAAAGCCTGAATTCACTTTGTCTTCAAATTTCAAAATAAGTCCCTAAAGTTTGAAGCAAATGACATCTAAAGCACTTGTAGTTAATATGAATTAACTCCCTTTAAATTGTTATCTGTCATTATCAAAAACTTCAACTGTTTAATCCGTGACTTATTTTGAAAGATCGTTTAAAAGATTATTTGGCACTTTCTCCCTCTCAAATAATGACCCGTTTTCTATTTAAAGAGTTGTAGTCATTGTTTGAGTGGTCGAATTATCTTTTAAATCTTTTTGTGATTACTGAAAATATTGATTCATTGTGAAGACAACTTTTTCCTAATTGAAATAAGATTTCTCTTATTTTGACAAATAAATGCACTGAAACGTACACTTATTCTTATGATGCATGGATATGAAATAATCCATGCCCGGGAAAATTATATTTACAGTTGTCGGAAGAGTCGTCTTTTCGACGACATGCGTTCCTCACGATTGAAGCGGGTTACAGTCAGATATAACTGCATAGCATTGTCATGAGCTCAAAACTTTGGAATGTTTGTTAGAGTAGCTCAATACCGAAGATTTCTCTTTTCGTTGCTAAGGTGAAAATGCATGAAGACGTGTATTTTCCTTTTCGATTGAGGCCGGGTTATGCACAGAAATGTAAATAAGCCATATTTTAATATTTACAGATTGACGTTTGATGATAATATCAAGCAATTAATCTGTCAGATCCTCAGTTCTGAGTGGGAAGTCAAAACATCTATACCAATCCTTCTGATATAAGACTACAAAAACGATCCTCAGGAAGGGCTTTCGTTAAATTAATCAGCTAATTGGTATTCAGTTCTGACAAAATATAAATTTAATATATCATTTTCAAACATGTTCCTTTATGAAGTGATACGAGTATAGGATGTGCTTTGTATTGAAGAGTGCTGTACGGCTTTGCATGAGATTGCATATTGGCTGACTGTGATTCATAGTACAACAGTTTTTTGTAGTTAAAGCCATAAACTTTAGACGTAGTCCTCATCCACATTACTTGTGCACAACTTTCAGAGATAAGCCACGTACTGTGACTTGTGAAGTTTAAACTTCATCTTTTTTGTTCTTCCATAACCACTTTAGCTTAATAACCATCTTGCCAAATGGTTTGTCGACGAGTTCCCAAACGTTTAGCCTGTCGAACTGATGAAGTTCATCTTGCATTGATTTGATCCATACAGAATCAGCCATTGCCTCCTTAATGTTCTTTGGTTCAACAATACTCACCGTGAGCGCGAACATACACATTTCAAGCTGTCGTCTTGTTTGAACTGGCATGGTTGGATTTCCACGAACTTGTTCTAATGGATGATCTCTGGTCCATCGGTAATCATGACTTTGTGGTTGAAATGAATGCACATCGGTATTATCAATGTTGCGTGAGGAAGACTCACCAATTTCTTGTACCCGTGTACAAAAAGGATTGATAAATTCATCTTCTTGAAACGATGCATTCGGTGCTTGATTATTGTTGTTTTCCTCAGCTTGACCGTGTGTTGGATTGTAATATTCTTCAAGTAAAGGACTGAATAGACATTCCAAGAGAAATATTCGTCAAAGAAATGATTGAATAGAAATTCGATCTCCTTTTGTAACGAATCTATTTTGTCTGCTAAAGAAACAACATTTTTCCTTGGGGGCACAGGGCTAGAGATGTCATAATCTGACGCCTTTTGTTTATTTGAAACGAGGTCTGAGGAGATATTGTCAATAGACGTCTCTTGTCGATTGGGCGTGAGGTCTGAACGGATTTGATCAGACGTCATTTCATGAAGCACGGGTCCTGAACAAAATTGTTCAGAAACCATAAACTATCTTTGAGATAGTAGATCTCAACCATACCGTTTCACACCGAATGGAGTTGGATTTTCATTTGCGTCAAAGTAGCTCCAAATGGCATGTTCTTGTAGTTGACTTTATGTTGAAATTGGACGAGAAGGATCGCCAATACTTTGTCAACTTAGTGATAGTATTAAACAGTTGAATAAGATGATGCAAATTTAATGGAATGACCCATTGTCAATTAGTTTCTTTAAAACTAGAGTTTGAAGAAATATTATGAAGGAGGGGTGCATTATTAAATTATGCATTTTGATGTCCATGAATTTATTCTGATTTGTTGGTGAAGTACTAGTAGATTGTTCATCTTGATCAATGGTAGTTGATGAAGGTGAACCAACTGGATCAACACCTCTTGAAGTAACAATAGCTACCGAATCTGGGGAAACAGTTCGTGGTGGAAGATTATAGTACTCATTAAACAATGGTTACAACAGGATCTCATAGTCTTTCTTGGATGGTGTTGGAGAAACTGAGTTTTGCACGAGTCCTGAACTGATGTATCCATGAGTTATCAAAGAAGGCATAGGTCCTGAACTGATTTGCACAAGAGCCATGACTTGACCATTTCAAGAACTGAACTGCTTTGCTGTAGTGCGGATGTTGGTGGTGACTGCTGTAATGAATGATTCTTGACATAGAGGAGATACTGGTTTAGGAGATGAACGATCGATGACTGAAGTATCAGTAAAGGAACAGATGAAGAAACTTGTTGGATAGGAACAGTGACCATGGATTCAACTTCGGTTTCCATAGTAGTTTTTCCTGGTTCATCTTTTACTTATATATTTCTTCAGGATCAGGCTTAGTTTCCTCATTATCATCCCCAGCATTATCATCCCCAGCATTATCATCTCTGTCAAAATGTTCACTGTACAAATCTGCTTCCTACTCAAGAATTAGCTTTTCCTCATCAGGATCCCCTGGCTTGGATCCAGTTCCTTCACTTGAGGCTCTAGAGACGACTGTGGACTCATCAGGAACCTCTAGTATGTTACCAGTTCCTTCATTTGAGCCTCCAGTTCTAGGCTATCTCTTGCTTATTGTTAGCCTCAATTTATTGAGTCGAACAAGGAAGCTCGGTCACTCTACGATGGAGCTTCGGTCTTTAATTAGTTAATGTTGTAATAGGATA